>JACWBX010004549.1:8825-19769 GCA_014622435.1 Polypedilum pembai
ATGAAATTAGTTTTGTTACACAGGCAGCCTGTGATAATATTTACAAAAAATTCCGCTAGATGGCGCTTTAAAAACGATTTAGACGCCATCTTAGCGAAAGTTTTTGTAAATATTATCACAATTCGCCTGTGCAACAACACTGAATGGAACATCATCGCAAAAGAAAAAAACATCTTTTTAAGTTTTACTGAAAAGTTTAGTATGGAAAAGGCAAAGGAAATGGACAATTAGACAAAAGGTCAACTGTTGCTTGTCACATGTAACATATTTAATGTTGCGCTACAAAATGTTTACAATTTAGATAAAATTCAAATAATTTTTAATCGATTAAAAATTAAATACTAATCGACTAAACTTTAGTTGTTTTTAGTTAAAAAATTTTTATCGACTAATTAAAATTTATTCGATTAAAAATCTTAAACCGACTAAAATTCAACTAAATTTTAGTCAATTAGTGTTTTATTTTAAATCGACTAAAATTAGTTGAATTTCAATTAGTCGAAAAATAGTTTCGGACTCTGTCTAAAACTGAATTTTTTGCTCAATCTCATTCAAAACTTTACTAAAATGTCTATTTTGTTATTTTTTCTTTCAATTACAAGCTTATTGAGAGCAGAGCTTGAAGTCGATTAAAAATTTGTACTTTAGTCGATTAAATTTAGTCAACTTAGCATATAATTTTTTAGTCAACTTCAGGCTCTAATTGAGAGCTTAAAAATCAAGTTTTTTTTGCACTTTCTGGCAGAGTTGTTATGATAGATGTCTATGCTTGTGTGCCTTTACAGATCTACACGTAGATTTGCTTATACAGACAAGTTCACAGGCACAGACATTTACGAATAACAACTATGTTTTTTTTTGCATTTCAAATAAGCGTTACAATGTCAACAATTTATTAAAAATATCACTATTAATTAGATTACTTTCATTCAATAGAAAGAAATAAATTTTTTAATTTGCAACTTTATCATTTGTTTAATTGTCCATTTCCTTAGGAAAATTGTTTGATGGCAGAATTAAAAATTTAAGAAATGTTAAAAATTTCTGTTAAATTTTCTATTAAATTTCTTAAATAGTTTAAAAATTTAAATTTCAATTCAGGACGGTACAATAAGGAAACAAAAATTGATTGAAAATAAAAATTTGTACTAAAAATTAATTTCTGTTTTTAGAACAAAATTTAGATTTACATTTTTAGTACAAATTTTAGAACAATTTTTGGAATTAAGTTCTAAAAATTGGAACTAAACTTAAATTTTCTTAAATCTTTACTTCACTCTTTTACACCAAAAAGAGACAAAAGTGTAAAAATATTTTCATTATTTTAAGCAATTAAAATCCAAGGGAAAAAAACTTCTGTAAAAAGCTGCAAAACGTGGCAAAAAAGTTGAAGTTCTTCTCCCTTGTTAAAATCTAAATAATTTTTATGCTTAAATTGAATATAGAAAATTTTTAAAAATTCTTCTTTGTTAATTTTATTTGCACATTTTTGAATTTCACCGAGCAAAGAAAGAATGAAAAGTATTGAAATAATAACAAAAATGTTCAAAATTATTCTGCCAATGATGAAGGTAAAAAAATTCTTCTTTTATTTTATCCCACACATTTCCCACCAAAAAATAAATTTTATATACATGACATTAATAAAATTAATGCTGTAAGTGTGATTAGTAGAAGTGCTTGCGTAAACTAAATAATGAAATAAATTATAATAATAATACTCATTCAATGTTGTTACACAGGCGACTTGTGATTGCCTGTGATAATATTTACAAAAAATTCCACTAGATGGCGCTTCAAAATGATTTAGGCGCCATCTACAATTTTCATAGCGGAATTTTTTGTAGATATTATCACAGGCAATCACAGGCCGCCTGTGTAACAACACTGTACTCATTATAGAGACAATTTATTTCCCTTGTTGAATAAATATTTTAAATATTTTTTATTGTCTTCTCTTAATAGCACATTTAAAATCAATTTTTTCTTACAATTTTATTTATATGATGGAGTGAACAAAAAAAAATTTCAATTAGAACCCTGGGGGACTCAATAGATCGTTATAATTATTTTAAATTAATTTTTACCGTTAAAAATATATGAAACTATTTGAAAAATATGAAAATTTTTCTATTTTCATTAATTATTAGTTAATTAACGTAAATACAAACTGAATCAAAGTTTTTAACACAAATTTATTGTTATTTAATTAAATTTCTGTGTAAATATAAATTACTTTAAAATAACGTTCAAATGAAATTCAAAAAATTCTTAGAAGAATTCAAAAAAAATTTTTACCGTTAAAAACATGTAAAACTTTATTTTAACTTTTTGGAGAACAGTTGTAAAGCATATTTGACTTCAATCATGATAAATTTTGTTTTAATTATCTTTAATTGAGCTTAATAAAAGGAAAAAATTTAATTTTCTTGATTATACTATCAAAACCAAACAGAAATCAAAGAGTTCTCAGATCTTGTTGAAACAATTTGAAAAATATGAAAATTTATATTTTCATTGATTATTTGAGTTTATTAGCGTAAATATAAACTAAATCGAACTTTTCAATATGTTTTTAACACAAATTGAATGAAATTTAATTAAATTTTTGTCTGATATAAAATAACGGTCAAATGAAATTTAAAAATTCTTAGGGGGAATTCAAAAATTTTTGAAATTATTTTTAGGGGAAATAACAAAATTTAAAAATAAAATTTAACGGAAAAAATTCCAAGGCGAAACAATTGTGAGTATTTTGTACAGTTATTTCGCTTTGAAAAATTTTATTGAACTCCCCAGGTTTAGAACATATCGTTTCTACACTCCATAAAAATTTTTCAACTCATTTCCAAAAACACACATGAAAAATTTCTTTAATTTACAAACTTTTTGTCTCTTATCAATTAATTTAAATTATACAGATAAAAAAATTATACGAAAAAGAAAATTTATATAAAAAAAGCAAAAAATATGATTGAGAAAAATTTACATAATAAATGCGATGAAAAATTTTGTAGATCAATACTGAAATATTTTTTGATTTTTTTCTTTTAAATTTTCAGGTTTTTACTACATTTTATTCGATAAAACTATTTTTCCGAGATATTTTTTTAAAACTTCACACAAAAATATTTTTTTAGCCGTAACATTCAATAAATTTTTAAACTCGATAATTTTTCGAATCACTTCAACAGCAAATTTTAAAACTGTTATAAGGTTTTCAGTATTTTTCTATGTTTAACATCGATTTTAAGTTTTCACTTATTGATATTCTTTTTGTACACGTGTTTTTTGTTTTATTTGATGAAAATATTTTGAAAATTCTTAAAAGCTTTTTGCCAAAACCTTTTCGAAGAATTGTTTCGAAATTTCTTCTGGTGTTTTGTTCTTTTGACATAAAATTATTTTCATTAGATTTCTTAGAATTAGAATTTTTTGAGTTCATTCAAAGTGTTTGAGTTTTGATAAGTTTTTAGGTTTCATATTTGTCTTTATGTTTGAAATACAAACTAATTTCTGTCAACAACAATAAATTGAGCAGATAAAAAGGTTTAAGTTTGCATTCTACCAAACTTTAATATTTCTCACTGATAGTTTAGCTGTTAAAAGCATCTGAGCGGCATTCAGGAGACGCGAATTTGATTCTCATTTGGATTAAAATATGTCAAAGCAGAGTTGTAAAAGTAGAATCTCCTTTTTGATTTTGGCTATTTTCTACAGTAGATTTTGGCTAACTTAGCCAAATAGCTACCGGCTACGACCAGTAGTTTGCCATTTCTCTTTCAAAGTATTTCTTTTTCTGCTTCGATTGGATGGATTTATTTTTTAGCGGACAAAGCTATTGCTAGCTTACAGGCCACTTATACTGATCCCTGTTACGTCCTAATGTCAACTCCTGCCGCCAAACATACGATAGTGTCAGCTGAATGTTTTTGGATGTTCACAGAGAATCTAATGACTGCTATTAATGGCTTTCAAACAAGGATTTTTTTCCTACGAATGAAGCCATTTAAGTGTCCACTTTTTACTGTAACTCTACAGAACATCTCAACAAAGCTATCGTGAGCTACTTTTTCTGATTATCTGACAATTTATGGCTTCATTTAATTGAGCTTATTTAATCCCAGGAAGTCCCAACTGACCGTTATTTTCCTTAATTTGAATTGCGTGCGTTTGACATTTCCTTTTCGTTAATTTTTCGTTAAAAAAGTGAAATTTAGATTATTTCCTAAACTCAATAAAAATCATGCAAGACAGTTTTAAAATATTTAAATAATCAAATTTAAAGTAAAAAGCAGAGTTCGAAACGTTTTATCTTTTAGTCTCGACTAACTAAAAATCAACTAAATTTTAGTCGATTAAAATTTTCAACTAAAAAGTAAGGTACGGACTTGCATGCATGTAGTCAAGTACATGCGCATGTTTTTTGTCAAGTTGTATGCAAGTTGATTTACTTGAAAATCATCTCTAATTCGTTCAAATCTTATTTATTTTGATCAAAATTTGGTTGAATTTCAATGAAAGTCAATAACTTGATAAAAAACATGCGCATGTACTTGACTACATGCATGCAAGTCCGAACCCCACTAAAAAGTAGTCGATTAGTGTTTAAAAAAAAATTTAGTTGAATTTTAGTTAGTCGATAAACGGTTTCGGACTTTAGTAAAAATAATAAATAAAAACTTTTAGCGCGTTTTTCCTAAAGAAATTTGAAATTTTTGTAGCAAAACGCGCTAGTTCAAATTCAAATTTTGAACAAAATAACCGTCAATTTTTTGAGTTGAGACTCTCTGAATTTAATTATGAACATTTTTCTTAAAAAAACTATACACCACGTTTAAAAGCACAATCAATGTTTTTCTTCAATTTTCATTTACAATATTTTCCTTACTTCAGTATCAAGGAATATCTAATAAAACTATATAAAATTATAATTACAGTTTGAAAGCACTTTGAAAAAAAATTAATTTCAATTCATCATTAATTAGTCACTTATTGTTATAGTTAAATTATTAGATCTTAAAATATCCTCAAGTATTCGTTTCAACATTTCAACCTTGGCACGTTCATTGAATGTAAACTGCACGAGAATGATGAGATATGTGCTAAGACTTTTTATGATCTAAAAAGTAAATTTTCTTCTTGAATTTAAGAAATTTCTAAAAAAAATAATTAACTTACAGTAAAAATTAAAGTGCGATCCAGTCGAAACATACCACAAGCTGTGAATTTAACTTTACGATGAAGTAACTGCATTGACAATTGTTTCAACTGTTTTTTAAGGTCCTCATCATTGGTCACGTTTATTAATTTATGAACACAAATTGCTGTCTTTTCACTCTCACGTCCAATAGCCGAACATACAAAAACAATTGCAAAAACTGATGTAAAATGAATTGCAATTTGATATGAAAAGAATAAAATAAATTCAAAAGTGTTGAAGTATTCGCCATGATTTGCATCACCAAAAATTGCACCGAGAATGTAATAGCTGGGAAGAAAGAAGTTTTTTATTAAAATTTATTGTTATTGAAATTATGTAAGGTTCGGCTGTCGCCAAACAAAAAAACTTCCGAAAAATTCCGCTATGAAAATTATAGAGGGCGCATGAAAAACGATTTAAGCGTCCTCTACAATTTTCATAGCGGAATTTTTCGAAAGTTTTTTTGTGTGCCAGAAACAGAACCCTAAAATTATCACTCACGTATTAAAGACGATAATGAGAAATGCAACAGCAACTGTTGTCAACATTTGTGCTGTAAAATATTCTTCAGCAAGATTGCAAGCATCACAAAGTTGGTCATGAATTTTTGCAATTAGTGATACAATTTCAGATGTAGTTTTTGTTGAAAGATTGTAAAAGCTACAAATACCACAAGGTCGAACAATTTTTCTTCTTTGGTCAGTATCAACTTTATTGCGTTGATAAAGGCTCTTTAATACCTGCAACAAAATATTCAATTAGAGCAAAAAACTTTTAAGGAATAAATTGTTGCTTTATCATTTGTTTGAAAGAAAACTTTAATAAATTCACACAATGAATCTTTTTTACAATAAAATTCTTCATCACAACTGAATTGAAATGAATTTTTTAGAATTCAAGTTTGAAGGAAAAACGGAATTTTTCAATGAAAAATGGATGGATTATAATTTATCCCAGGCGGAGTTATTGCTAACTCTAATTTTGTATCCTGTACGTAGATTGAAGTGCCTATTGTGACCGAATCGTGGCTCACGATAGTGATTGAGTTGACTGTATATTGGAATTTTTACAGAGAAGTTAAATGACTGCTACTAGAGATTTTTCAAATAAGGAGAGTTTCTCAAGGCAAAAGAACTTCCGTAAAACGTTGCAAAAAGCTGCAAAAAGTGGCAAAAAGTGGAAGTTCTTTTGCCTTGGAGTTTCTTTACCAATGAAATTGCATGAATATCCTCACTTCTCTGTAACTCTACAGAATATCTCAGCCAAACTATCGTTATCGTAAGGAATCTTACTTTTGACAAAACCTTTTAATGACAAAACTTTTCTTTAAACTTCCTGAATTTTGTTTCAAAATCAATTTAGATCCTTGCAGAATGAAACTTTTTATCTTCTGTTAAAGTTCTTAAACACAAATAGCAAATCAATTCACTCTAAACTATTCTTTTTTAGTGAAATTTCTAAATTTTTACTTTTGTTTACACCAAAAATATTTGATTTTGTTCAAAGGGGAAATTAACTTTGACGAAAAAAAAAATTTAAATGTTTCGTTAAATAATTTTCCCCTTGATTTATCGAAAAATAAAATTTAAATTTATTTTAACGGTTAAAAACTTCTTTCATGTTTTCAATTATTTCTTGCAATTTCACAAAAAAAATTTTTATCACCAAAAATTGTTGAATTGATTCAATTACTAAGAATTGTAATTTCACTAAAAGCAACCGTAAGCTTTTTTCATCAATTTCACTAAAATATAAATATTCATACAATTTGGGTTGCTTCGACCTAAAGCTTTTCATTGTTGTCAACTTGCAAAACTTTTCTTCTTTTTCACGAGTATTTACATTGTAACAACACAATTGGAAATTCAATATTTTTAATCAAAATCGTGACAAAATCTTATTCATTCAAAGTTCATCATCATCTTGTTTCTTAAAGAATTTTTCACTGAAATTTGTAATTGAAGATGTGAACATAAAATGTTACGCTTTGATAAAAAATTTCCAAATAAACAATTACTTAAAAATCATTGTCATAATTAATTGCACTTAAATAATTACTCGAAAGTTACTGAATTGAAAGGTAAAATAATTTGTCAAAATAGCAGATTTGACTAGGGGTGGACACTTCCAAAAATAATCAAGAATAATCACAAAAAATCAGACTTTTTGATAGCTTCATTCAATAGTAATTTTCGAGCACTTACACAAGTTTATTTATTGCAAATTTTGTTTTGAAATCTTTTTTCAAGCTCTAGCTTTAATCTAAAGCAATTTTCAGCTCAAAATCTTTTATTTTGACCAAGTTAGAGCATGATATTTTAATTAGTAAATTTTTGAAAAAATCATCAAATTAAATTTCAGTTTTTCAGTCATAACTCGTGAACCAAATGGTCTAGAGCTCTAATTTTCTTAGCATTTTGCTCATATTTCAATTCTCTGTCAGAAACAATCATAAAATAGATATCAATTTTCCCAAAAATTTTCAAATTGCCAGGAAATAATCACAAAAAATCCTAAAAATCATACGAATTTATGGAGCGTCCACCCCTGGAGATTTGATAAACTTCCATTTCTTTCTTAAAAGCAGAAAATTTCTAAAGCACTGCCTTTTTAGGAAGGCAGGCAGGCAGGCAGGGAGACATGAACTTAGAAAGTTCTGCTAAGCAATGTTGTTACAGAGGCAGCCTGTAATTGCCTGTGATAATATTTACAAAAAATTCCGCTATGGAAATTGTAGATGTCGCCTAAATCGTTTTGAAGCGCCATCTAGTGGAATATTTTGTAAATATTATCACAGGCCGTCTGTGTTACAACACTGCTGGTAAGTTACCTGCTGGAAGGAAAATGCTTTATCAATTTTGCAAAATGGAAAATTTCCCAATTATAATATTTTTATTTGAAATCTGTCAACTACGTAATAATAAAAAGCTTTCAACAACATGTTACAGTTAACTGTCATGTGAAATCCTCTCATAAATTACTCAATCTTATAAGAAGACCATCTACGCACTTGTCAACACAATAAATAGATAAAAAAGCTTAAATTTTTCTTCGTCATAAATTTTCACTTAACAATTTTGTTAAACTAATTGTTTATCGTTAACTGACAGATGTTTGCTATTATTGTGAAGAAAAAAATTTAGCTTTTTCTTAGTATTTATTTAATTGAAATGTTTATCATACATTGTTACGCACAAGCCTAATATCCTTAGAAATCATATAAAAAAAATTTCATCATTGCATTTTATTTAGAAAAAAGTAGAAGAAAATTTTTCTTTTTAAAGACTCGTGTTAAGTTAAATGAAAATGAAAAAAAAGTCAAGTAAATTAATTTCTTGCTAATTCAATATTTAATTAACATTGAGATGAAATCATAGAAGGTATAAAAATCAGTAATATTAACCGTCAATGACGTGTTTAAAGCGCATTTTCCCGTTATAGATCAATTTACTGATGCAAAACTTAGTTTGTAAGAATAATAATAAATTTGGATTTAAAAATTAGGTTTTGACATGTTTTCTTAACATTCCATGATATTTGGTAGACTATGCATGAAGACCTATTCAACTATATACCATACTCATATGTTTTGAAAATTTTCAAAAATCATGCTATAGTCCCTGAAGTACATGGACTAGGGTTGTATGTCTCAAAAACAAACATCATGCCGGACCACCATGTACTGCCATTCATTGACATGCACTGGTCTGTAGTCGACACTATCCCGAAAATATTTTATGCCATCGTGGTTTACGCGTCTATATGTTTTGAAAACTTTGAAATTTTCGGTGTTCAAGACTTTATTGCTGGGAACATGCCCTTGGCTTTGATGTCATGAGATTCACTTGAAACATGTTTTTTGGACGTTTTGTGACATTTCAAAAAGATTTCCAATAAAAAAATTTTTTCGACCCAAGTGTATGACGGACCTTCACATACTGACCCACCACCATGGACTGGCATGGACTTTGGTAAAGATCTTCCGTTACATCGGTCTCATAGTCAGACAAAACAGATTAGTGCAAAAATTTTCACAAAAAACCGTTCTGGTAAAGACTAGTTAGGGAGACAGACGGACAATAGCGCCTTTTTTTTTTTGAGGATAATGCGCTAAAAAAAACTCAATTAATTCTAAATTTTTGATTTAAATTTTAATTTTGGTATCTTTTTGTTTTAAGAACATCAACAGTGTTGTTTAAAAATAATTTTTATTTAATATTTGAGCAAATGAAGAAAAATGCAAAGCTTAACTTGAGTTTTAATCAAAAGCAAAAGTCTCAATAGCTTTCTATAAAAAGAAATATTCTTGTGAATTTTTGTTAATTAATTAAAGTGTTTTTTTCTCTTTTGATAAGAAGCACACAAGCATTTCTAAGAAATTTGAGCTTTTTAATTTATTTTATAAAGCTTTTATTTTCGTAAACATGTTAGGTTTCTTAAAATAATTTTTTAACCTGGTAATTTCACTTAACATTTTGACCGTTGAAAAAACAAAATAATTCAAAAAAGAAAATGATGAAGAATAGATAAGCAAAAATGATTTTCTAATTTTTGTAAATAAAAATTTTAAAGCTCTCTAATCGCTTTTATTTTCTACAAAATTTGATTTCTGTTAGCGAAAAACGCTAAATTCTCCAAAAAAATCGTTAATAATGGACTAAAATAAATAGTATGGAAGATAAAGCTTGTGACCTTTACGAACTCAATCTATTTATTATCAAGAAAATGAAATAAGTTTTAAAAGAGTTTTTTTTGCAAAAACATGTCAGAAAAACAAAATCTTGTTAGCGAGAAACGCTTGTCGAAAATCAATTTTTAACGAAATTAAAAACTTTCAAGCTTCAGAAATAGGTTTATATGATCTATTCATCGTTTTGACATAACTGTAATTAACTTTGAAAGAGCTTAGATAAGAAATTAAAGAGAAAAAGGAAAAAGTAGAGAATTTTGTAAAAATTTATCAGTCATGGAATTGCCCTTAAGCTAATATGATGTGAAAAAGTCTATTTTAATTTAATAACAACATCTGTTACATCGAGGAATTACACATAATTAACTAAATAAGTTCTTTTTAGTTGACACAAATTGAATGACAGCTAGTAAATGTAACGTATAAATTTCAAATTCTCTTTCGTTCTTTTTTGTTTCGTTAAATATTTTCTTATCGACAAATGAAAAAAAGAAAGTCAAATAAAAACTAAAATTGTAAGATTAACAAGAATAATAAATTACAAATTGATTGAAAGGTTAAAAAACACTATGAATATTGGTCTTTAGTTTTCAACTCAATTTAAGTTGATTTATCAAAAAAAAATTTTCGTCATTTCCAATGGAAACAATTTGTCACACTCAAAGAAAATAAATTACTAGAATGTTAGCGAAAATTTAAGGACAACGATTAAACTAAGAATAAGTGAATTTTTCTAAAATAATAGTAAAATTTAATTTTTTCGCTAGACTTTTTTTAGTGAATTTCACTAATAATATTGTGAATATTTACCTTACTAGAAAATTAGTGAATATTGCTAGAAATTTAGTAATTTTTTTACTAATATTTTAGTAAATTTCATTAACATATTAGCGAAAATTCTTTTTTAAAAAATACCAAAATAAAAATTTATTTACCATTCATTTTCAATATATGTAGGGTAAAGGCATATAATTATCGGTCTAATGCAACATTTCATGATTTTATGCATAAAACTCACTAAAATCACTCATCGAATGAACTTAAACTATTG
>JACWBX010004552.1:2264-12413 GCA_014622435.1 Polypedilum pembai
TCTACTTTTTTATTGTAAATTTTCAAAAAACAAAAATTTTACTATATTTGTTGTAAAATTTAGATTTTTTTACAACAAACATTGTAAAATTTCATTTACTACGATTTTACAACGCGAATTGTAAAATTTTTTTTCTGAGTGTGTTCACACATTAGTTTTTGGCTCTTAATTTGTTTATCTTGGTATATTAAAGTGGTTGCATGCACTATAAGAGAAAGAGAGAGCTAACTAAGCAAATATTTGCTTCAATAAAAGATCTCGTCTTGTATGTGTCTACACTCGCACGCGCGAATATTAATTAATCGCGAATTGTAAAATGTTGTCTACTTTACACAAGTTATTGATCTTTTTTGTTGAGGCCTATCAGCAACTAGACTTATGCAAGTTTTTAGCTGCTTTTATGGGTTATTGAGTGTAAATTACTCTGTTTATAAAAGCAGTGACTTGATTTTAAATTTGTAGTTTTTTCTCCTGAACATTTGTCAAGTAGACAATTGATTGATGAGTTTTTAAAGAATGTTATTTTAAAATTGAAGAATTGAGTATGCAAATAGATTGTAGACTGATTTAAGAAAGCAATAGGAAGTGAAGTTATTTCCATTTTGATTTTTCAATTGAGGAAATAAATAATTAGTCATAAATCTATCATTTTTGACATATTTTTTGGATGAGACATTAATTAAGAGTAGGGTTCGGAAAGTATGCGCAGGCCTGCATATTTCGTATGCGCATACATATTTGTTTTCAATGACTTTTTTGTTATTGTAAATTTTGTAAAAATCTAAATTTCTTTTCAATTCATTCCTAATTCTGACTACTTATGTTTTAATATGATATCTTTTAATCAATAGATGACCGATAAATCATTAGATTTACAGTTTATTTTGTTTTTAAGAAGAAATTTCAATTTTATTTTTTTTTTAACTTTGATTTGATTTTGAGCAAAATATACAATCTCAATCTTTATGATTCATATACTAAATGATTAAGAATCATAAGTACATTTATTTTATGGGTAAATTCAGTAGTCTAAATACGGATATTAATTCTAAATTGATTTCATAAAATTTTTGTTTTAAATAATAATTCTTGTCAGGATTTGTAATATATATTGAATTACACTGTAGGTAATGAATATAATACTTAGAAATGCTTTTAAACAAAGATAAATAACTAAAATTATAAAACAAAAATATCGAAATAATAAAACTTGCAAAAATTTATTTAAATTTCAAATTTCCGTTTGAAGTATGCGCATCCATATGCGCAGGCACGATGCGCATATTTAGTGTGCGAAGGTATGCGCATATTTAGTGTGCGAAGGTATGCGCATACTAAATTTCCGAACCCTAATTAAGAGCATATGAAACTTAAAATGGTCTTTCACTTTGAAAATTATAGTTGCCTACATATTGTTTAGTCAGCTTTTGATTATTGCAAAAATAATACGAGTATGATGATAAATATTTACAATCAAATATCTCAAAAAAAAATTGTGAAATTTTCATGGCTATCCTTGCACTCAATTTCGATGATGTTGCTGTTGGTTTCAAATTCGTGAATACATATACAAAAATTTTTATTTTAAATACGATTTTAAAAAAATATTTTGGTCAAAAGTAGACAAAATTACTATTTTGCTAATTCTAAGCACAAAAACTAAATTGTGACATTAACTTTCAAGGTTCATCATCTTTAAATAAACCATGAATCTTTTGCAAAAATGAAAATTATGTAATTCAACAATAAAAAAATATTAAACATTATTATTATTAAAGCAAATTTAAATTAAAAAGATAATTAAATATTCACAAATTGATTTGCACAATTCATTTGCATGGTACTGGCAATCCTATTGATTTATGCTTAAAACCAATGCTTAATATTGACATTTTATGACATAGTATTATTGAATATGAATGCACCACTAAACTTCTCTTCTCATTAATTTGATAGTAATTTTTGAAAAATTTCCAGTTTCTGCGCCTATTTTATTGCACAAAAGTAACTTTTTTGAATAGGCCATTTTTCATTTTAAAGAGTGTTTGGAAAAAAATGAAATATAAAAATGATAGTAAAAGACACATTTAGGTACGTGTATGTATATGTTTTAACTTACTCTTTATAGCCCAAATTTCTTTTCTACTGATTCCATCATAAATTTGCATAATTTCATTATAACACTTTTGATTCAATTCGTTTTCCTGAGCAAGCAGCACTATGCCATAAAGGATAGAATTAAATTTTAGGCGATCGTTATAGGTACTGTATCTTGAGCTTGCTTCACTCAAATAATTGTCAATTTGTTTTACTATAACTACATGTCGATCTCTCAAAATTTTATTGCAATCACTTGCATTTTCACTATTACATTGTATCAATGATGAAGTGAAATTTTCATTGCGTGTTGAGTTCATCAAAATATCACAGCTTGTCAACTTTGAAGTTAATACTAGAACAATAAGCAGCAATTTGAGCAACATTATGTGACGATTTTTTAGTTCTCTTAAGCACATTTTGAAGAATAATTTTTTTTTCAAGAAAATTTTTCACTTTTAATTTTAATTTTTTTTCATAATTTTATTGTAGAGCAATTTGAGTCAAAAAAAGTTAAAAGTTTTCGTTTAAATCCGGCCAAACACAAAAATCAGTAAAGAAGAGAAAAGTGATATCAACACGTCAGTCGTCAGATATTTTCAAACCGTACTGCTCGAAATTCCGAAACGAAATGATTTTTAAAAACGGTTTTTGGCTTTTAGCGTGCTCCAGTGTTACAATCATCAGGTAGATGTAAGCAATGCTCTCTTAAATGTTCCATGCTCACACAAATACAATTTTGTGGTGGTAGATACACGCATTGCTTTGAGGGAGCAAAGATGCATTGGAAGTGTTGATATGAATGGAAATGGTCAAAAGAGACAGATGAGAAATGAGTATTTATCGTTTGCAATCAGCTGTTGAAAATTATCTTTTCTCATATTATTTACCAAATATAACATTAACTATCAATTATAAAGTTTTATTCTGGTAATTCAGAACAAAAATAAATTAACTAAATTTTATTGAATATGGCAAATTTCAAACTTTTATGTCTTTTTTATCAAGTAAATTGAATTTAGCAAAAGAATTTGCTTTATTTATAACTAATTGTTTATAACAAAATTAAAATAATGAAAGAAGAAATTATTTTCTTGCCAATTTTTTGTTTACAAACAAAAATGTGAAAATTTGTAATTTTTCAAGAAAAACGCATAAATATTTCAAAATTTCAAGTTCCACATTTTTGATTTGGGTTATAAGGAATTATATAATCAAATTACGGTCAGAGATAAAAAGTTTTCTTTTATTTTTTTGTAAAATGATTTTAGTTACAAACGATCTAAAAGACAAAATTTTGTTTTTATTTAAATTTAAAAATTTTTATTTAAGATAAAATTTATTTTTAAAAAAAATTTCCCCATAAATATCTGCAACTTTTCATACACTTTCAATTTCGAAATTAAACTGAGGCAATAACACGTTTTTTCCATCATTGATAATTTAAAGCTAAAAATATAAAATAGATTTTTTCAGAGTATGTGATTTATATCACAATATAATAAAAAATAAAATAATTTAATTTAATTTTAAAATACTATAATAAAATGTCATATTATTTTTATAAAGTGCATTAAAATGCAAAGATATGGTTTATGAACCATAATTAAGTTCATTTATTCGCAGTTTAAAGACTGAATTAAGGAATTATTATTTGTTTCGCAACTAATTAAATTTTGGTATAATAAAATTTTTATAAAAAGGAAAGAATTATAAAAATTCTGAAATCAATATATAGACTTCTGATTCTACTATATTTTTTTGTACATGGTGAAAAATCTTTATAATTGGCATAAAATTGGATCTTATAAAGTGATTTTATGCCAGAAAAAAATGAAAACATTATTAGAGATAAAAAAGCTTTATAAGAAATAAAAAAATTTATTCTTTTTATGCCTTATAAATAGCTTTATTAGATCCAACTTTATGTCAGTTAAAAAGTTTTTTTCTTCGTGTAACGACTTTAAAATCAAATTTTTGCAACATTTAGATGTTTCAATAACCGATGCTTTAATTTTTTTAAATAATATTTCTCACGAAAAATCTTTAATTAAGTAGTTTCATTCAATTAAAAATTATCTGAGACTAATCATTACAACATGATTTTTAAGTAAACAATTAGTAATTTTGAAGAATTTTTTTTTGTTTTTAAGTTAAATAGTAATTGAATTCTTGATGGTTATTTAAAAAAATTAAATGTTTTATTTGAAATATAATTCAAAAGCCTCTACATGTTAATTTCTTAAACAGTCAACATTATAAAAAGTACTTAAAATCGTTCTTTTTTCAAATATTTAAGATAAGACTATCTATTTTTAGGATTACAAATAAGCATTTATCTTTAAATTGTCTTTTAAGTTATTATATAAATTACTATGGATTTTGATTTCATTAAGCTGAAGTTTGAGTATAAAGCTTTAGCAAAGGGTTAAAACTCTTGATAAGCAAAACAGAGTAGTCATTGAAAAATGTTTTTTTTTTTGTATGATAAGTATCAAAAATTTTTTTTAAGTAAGAGCAAACGCAAAAAAAAATTATTCGTAAACAACACTTTAATTGACAACATTAACGTTTTTGAACGTTAATTTCTCTAAACTGAAATAGTTTTGAATATAAACTAATATGTTAATATACTAATTAGTTCTACAGATTGAGACGTTAATAAAAGAAATTGATTTTCTTGATCAAAAGTTATATCAATTTTAAGGACCATTGTTTACGAATAACTTTCGTGAAAAAAGTATATTGAATTTTTTACTTTTTCACGATTCTCTCAAACTACTTTGTCAATCACAAATCTGTTTGCTTTATTTAAAAGCTAGATAATTTGTCTAATATTTAAAATAAAAATGAATAAAAATAAAGTTTGATTTCAAATTGAAAAATAAAAATTATTCAAAGAAATTCAAGATATTAAGAAAACAGTGAATTATAGAATCTTTTTTCCTACATCAAAGATAAAGAATTCATTAAGAAGATAAAGCATTTTCAAATCGACTTTTCTTTGCAATAAAACTGTTTGTTTAAGTTCCTTTAAGCGATAATTTTGATGAAAATGATCATAGTTTTCACAAAAAATTGTATTTGTTGCTGTTTCTGAATGGGCAACGTTTTAAGCAACTATTCAAGAAAATTATTTTACTTTAAAATTATACTTAAATTAAAGCATTTAGAGACATGATCTAAACACAAATGGTTATTTATTTATAAAAGAAGCAAATAAAACATTACACGATAATGCAGAAAGTAATTTTAAGAAAATATTTTTCTTCACAAACAACATCAAAAATTCCCGAGCTAAATGATGTGATACTAAAATTTCCAAAAATGTTAACATCCTCTGTCACTTATATCTAGGTAGTTTGAGTTTATCATAGATAAGTATTTTTCGTTTTGAAAAATCTTTATCGTTAAAAGCTGTATTTTTCCGCAATCAACTAAAATATAAGAGTTTTGATCACTTTGTGTAAGCTCTTACAAACATGATAATTGGATTCTCGAACAACAACATAAACAGAAATGCAGCAAAGTATGTGATGAAGTAGAACCCAAGAATGTAGATTGGCATTGAGTAGAAGTCAAGATGGAATGGTACTTCACATGATAGCGCTAAAAACATTACAACGAGTGGGTTAAATAAATATGCAGAAAACGACATTCGGCTAAACGGTAAAAGCATCTTTGAGCTTAAAATCTTGGCAATGAATCCTGCGAAAAGTAAATTAATTAATTCTCATTGAAAGTTAATAATATTTTATTTCATTATTCATTACCATCACTGTACTCTGTTGATCCGGCAACAACCATAAAACAAATTGCCAATGACCACAAAATTCTTCCTACAGCAGGAAACATGAAGGAAACTACAAAGTTAGTCTCTTTATAAATCTGCACAAACACCAACGAGAGAAGTGTCACAATCGAAAGTGCCCAGCCAAGGTTAATGTAAATCTTTAAGATGAAAGAAAGAAAAATGAGATTTGTTGCATGCGATCGCATGATGCCGCAAATGTACATGAGTATATGTAAAGACACTGACACTGACCTTTCTCATTCCCCATTGTCTGTTTATTTTACTTAAATAAAAACCTGTCCAGACGCCGGCTAGATATTGTGCAGCTCTTGTATATGGTTTTGTATACAATTCATCTATGCTTCGGTATTGGTTATCCAGTCTTAAAAAGAGAGGAGAGAAGAATAAAATAAAAGTTGTTTTGATGTATAATAATATTGTGAGAAAAGTTGACTCACGAGAAGCCGAAGGACTGTTGAAGACCAATATGACCTGAGTAGATTGAGCATGTTATGGCAATAAGCAATGTTAGAATGACACTTAATTTGAAGTTTCTGTCAAGAAAGAAAGATGTGATGATGAAAAAAATTAATTTGCAAATGAGTATAGTAAATTACCTTGCAGATATTGCTAAAATTATGCTTGAAACAATGAAGAGTTGAAAATCTGTTGAGACGTACCAGCTCCAACTATTTTTTGAGGTTTTTCAAAAAAAAAAATTAATAAAACAAAACATAATGTGAATCATATGGAAATTACGACACACACACACACACACACACATACAATCATACATACCTTAAACACATTTCAGAGAGAGGAAAGAGATTTTGAATGAAAAAGAGATTTCGCCACCAATGGTTTTTACAATTCACTTCAATATTTTCAACCGTGAGGAATTGTGAGGTATCGTTGAGACACATTGACATTGAAACGGCGAATAACATCAGCTGTTAAAGAGAGTCATAGAAAAGTTATTAAAAATTGGTGAAATGAATTCAAGTGTTTAAAAATTTACAATCATGAAGCACGGTGCAATGCGAATATAACGATAAAAAGCTCCTTTTAATACATCAACTACAAGATTTTTTGATGGTCGTTTCTTTTGCTTTTCACAAAAACCATAAGCTAGTAAGAGTCCACTAATTGTATAAAATGAATCAACTGATATGGCAGCTGCAAAAATAGGTTGTAATGTCAGTGATTCTGCGTAGCTAAATGCTAATTGAAGGTTGTCAATTGATGCTATGGCATAATAATAAATGTGACCTTGAATGAATTAAAAAAGAGAAGATATTAAACATGTGAAATTTTATTAAATACAAATAACAAAGAAAAAAACGCAATGAAAAGAACTCATGCATAATGTTTACCAATAATAATCCAAAAGATTCCGATGGTTCGCATGCCATGGATGACGGGTAATGAATCTTTGCCTAAATTCGGTGACATAATGAATTTATAATTTTTTTGTAACGAAAAGCAGAACCAAAATCTATCAGCAATTTCTCTTTTTGATTTTATTGTTGAATGTCTTAATTTACTGGTTAAATCGAGTTTCTTTGTGATAATATTTTCAGCACTGTTTAAATTGCTGATATTGTTGAGAATGAAGCCATTGGTGCCTTTCATATTTCTTGTCAATGTTGTGTACAATGTGCCAAGTGTGACTAAAATTCCAAATATCAGAATCGTATACCTATAAAAAGAAGATGAATACTTAAAAGATGCTGAATTTTCTCGCGTATTTATTTTTCACGCATTTTCTATCAGTATATAGAAAAATACGCTTTTGTCCGTCTGTCCGTCTGTCTGCTACTACTTTTTCCAGGAACACTTTTTTTCAAACTTTTGCTTGAATCTATGCCTTTTGGCTATAAGACCTGAATAACGGAAGATTTTTTTTTCATAAAGTGACTTCCCTAGGCCGATGACCGGCCATTATGGGTCATTATGGTCAAAAATTTTTTTTCGCTAAAAACTTTATGATGTAATGAAACGCAAAGAAAAAATGTTAAAAAATTTACAATGATAATCCGAGGTGCATCGACCGGCCATCATGGTCAAACATTTTTTTTCACTAAAGATCATGAAAATTGTATGAAAAGCAAAGAAAATATGTCAAAAACACTGAGTTTTGTTTGAAATACTGATCTTTTACGGGAAAATGCGTCTTTGACGTTTAATATTACTGATTTTTCGTTATTTTTTTATACAAATTTTTATTACACTTCATACTCACATCATAATTTTCACATATGTATCACTCAAAAAATTTTCACGTACGTTCAAAGTTCTTGATTTTTCATATGAAATTCTTCCATAAATATCATGATCATTTACAGTAAACGGAACAATTATTTTACTGCCGAATTCATCGGCATCAAGATCTGTGCAAACTTTTGGAAAGCACAGTCCAATATGAATCATGCTTTGATTGAATAAATTTATATCGAATTGAATTCGTGAACTATGTGCAATATAAAACATCCTGTATGCAAGTGGAATATCCGCCTTGATTGAGGCTGCATTTTTAAGCATGTGTCTTGTTTCACTAGGTTTTAAGTATATTGCTGGAGGATTATTTAATTGATGACAGGCTCTTTCACCGCCGAGCCAAAAATTATTACCCCAAGCAAAGCCAAAGCTTTTTTTTCCACTCACATCGCGAACTACAATTTTGTAATTGAATTAATTAATAAATTTTAAAATTGTAATAAATTTCTATATTTTGACCTTTATAAGCCCAAATTTCATCATTTTCAATTGCATTTTGTAAAATCTCCAAATGATCACTACATCGTTCACTCACATTAGTTCTATCAAAATTATTTAAAATGTCTATTAAAGGTTCATTTCCACCACTAACATAAATTGCAATAAATGCCACTATCACAAAAATTTCTATTTTTAAACTTTGCTGCATTGTTAGCCAACACTCCAATTTCACTAGACACGTTTGCACTGCTCGATAGCCAATGTTAGAGTGAATAATTTTTAAGCATACATTCGTTCGTTTTGAATAAAGCACAAACTTCCAAAGCACATGCAAAAGGTCTCTTAAAAAGTTATTTTTTTGTCTATACAGGCTCATGCCATATTATTGTTGTTGTATACATCGTAAAACTACTCAATCATTAAGAGTTCGAGTTATCGTTACCTTTTTGACTCATGTAATTTTTAAGTTTCAAATATGTAATTTTGTTCCTCTTATTTTACAAACGTTAACATTTGTTACACATAAATAAATCTTGAAAAAGTAATTCCACAAATTTATTTTATTTCAGATGCGAGAGAGAAGAGAGTTGAGAGAATAAAAAGTCCTTGTAATCTTTCGTAAACTTTTCTTCTTTAAAGGTTTCTTGATCTTCGAACTCTTTTTTCATAGCAAGTAGACATAGAAGAAGAGAACGTGTATACGTTTTTGTGTTTGTGCGCTTTGAAAAGAGAGCGAGAAACACACATGTCTATTTTAAATTGTCGATTAATATTATACATTTCTTTAAAATATTCAAATTTTTATTTAACATACACCAAGGTCATAAAAGTATTAATAACAGAAAATTTTAAGAGCTTTAAGAGAGTAGAAACATTTCAGGTTTATTGATTGCTGTCAAAAATATTTTCTCGCTCGTGGCTGGTGCATCTAATTCATAATATTCTTCATTTTTTCGACCAGAATCGTTGCGAGCAGAATCAAGCGCATGTCGCAGTGCAAACAATACCACAACAGAAGTAACAAGTGGTGGCTCTCCCACAGCTTTTTTATATTGAAAGAATATTTAAAGTGTTAATATTCATAAAGGCTTATTAGTTTAATAAATTTTCATCTCACCTTTTGACCTCAGCACACCGAATGGGTTAGAGCTTTTGCTTAGAAAACTGATTCGAAAATCAATCGGAATGTCCTTGGCACCAGGAGGTTTATAATTCCATGTACGATTAGTCAAAAGCTCTCCTGTTACACGATCATATATTAAATTTTCTGTTAACCAATATCCTAGTCCCATAATAAATCCTCCTTCAATTTGTCCAACGTCGATTCCGGGGCTTAGAGATTCACCGACATCTTCCATGATGTCAACTCGTTTAATCAAAATATTTCCAGTGAGAATATCAACTTCAAGCTCACAGCATGATGCTCCCCATACTTGATATTCTTCAATATCTGTAGATTTATACATGTAATTTGCTGATAAATCAACATTTGCTTCATAAGCTCTATCTATAATTTCGTCCCAGCTTGCATTTATATTTTA
>JACWBX010004553.1:7897-20225 GCA_014622435.1 Polypedilum pembai
TTTTTCAGATTTGATAATCTATGAGAAATTTAATCAATTATCTTGTCAATATTCAATGATAAAAGATGATGTGATTTGGTTTGACTTTTTAATCACACTTTCCACGTGTCTATGTATTCAACAAAAGTTCCACTTTAAAAAATGATTTATCTTTACGAGGATTTTGTCAAGGCGAAGACACTCCGATTAATCGCAAAATCGCCGATTAATCGCAAAATCGGCGATTAATCGCAATAATCTTAAGAATCGCCGATTAATCGGAGTGTTTTCGTCTTGGATTTTGTATTGATTTTGAAATAAATGCAAACATTTTTACATTTTTAATATTTCATTTTATTTCTTTTTTTTTGGTATTTTCACAATTGCTGAATTAAAACTAATTATTTCAAATCAAAGAATATTCGTCCATTTAAAATTTTTCTTGAATACTATTGCTTAGGATCAGTACAACTTGAGTGAAAAGTGAAAACATTTCCGAATTCAGATCCAGGGTTGCAACTTTTGTAACTTTCACTCAAATGTCCTTCAATTTTGGATTTTGCTTCATTTGATAATTTGCAGAATGTTTCTCTGTCAATTGAGTCATTGATTCTTGCATTTTCGTAGACAAGATTGAGCAAAATAAGTTCAATTCCATCAGTTTGTGAAAAACTATCGACAAGACACTTTTCATGTTCAGCAGTATTCTTGTTTTTCTTGAAAAGATTTGAATAAGTGCTAATGACAGTCTCTTTGTGAGTCTCTAAGCGTTCTTCACAGTCATGCAAAACGTTTGAATTTGGAACTGGATCAAATGCATCGGTAAACAGTCCTTTTCGTTTAAGATGAACGATGTAGCAGTTGATTGTGTTTTCATCGTAGATGGAAGGTACAGTTATTGAATGTGATCCAGAATCAGCCGGTGGTTTGGCAAAGATGATAGACAATGAAGCGAAAATTAGAAAAATTGTAGTTTTCATTGTTAGTTGATTGATGATTGAAAGTAAACTAATGCATTTGTGAGGAAAGTGATAAGATTTTATAGTAAAACAAAACTCCCGTTTGGCCGGATTTGATTCTGTCATATTCTCACGTTTGACAAAATTTTTCAGCAAATGCACGTTGTGTGAATGAAAATGTATGTCAAATATTCAATTATATGTACACATGCCATGGATACGTGCATAAATCAATTTTTTAAAATGCTGATTTTTCTCATTGCGCTAGCGGAAAGTTAATCGCATGCAATATTTATAAATGTGCCAGGTTAATGAATTTTTAAATAATTTTCAATATTTTTTTCATCATCATTGCTCTCACTCTTAATTTGATAATGAAAAATACGCGAATTGAGTGCGAACACAAACATTAATTTTAAATTTCTCCTCTTTTTGTCGTAAATTTTTCATCACATAGCGTAAATTTATGATAAATTTATTGACAAATGTAAATCGATGAAAATTTTAATAGAATTTTCAATGTTTAAATTAATTTCGTGTTGCTGCGTGCAGTCATTGCATAATTCTCACATTTATACGCGACCAAGTATACATTTGCAATTTGCAATGAATAAATTTGAGTGTGTCATTCACAAAATCCAACATTAATTCAATTAAATTGGCAATAGGAAAAAAATTGAAAAAAAAAATGATTATTCTTCCTCATTTAAGAGACTTTTTGATCCTACATTAATATGAAACAATTATATAAGCAATAAACATACTGAAGACTATTTTGAGTGGTAATAATAGTGAATCTCATTTAATTCTTATTTCTGACAACTAGTCACATTGTTAAACTCTCCACAAACAGACATTTTGTTTGTTTGTTTGCTCATCATTGTCAACCTTTCTTTTATCATTCTTCCCTCATTCACTCACTCATTCACCCTGCTATGTGCTTATGAAACTTAATTCTTTTTCATACGCATCATCAACATCACCCAGATTACATGATGAAGCCAAAGCAAAGCAAGAGATGATGATAATAAGGAGGAAAATTACAAGATAAAAATGTTTTAATAACATTCTTATACGAACAAAAACAACAACAATAAGAAAGAGAAAAATATCAACAAGATTCCTATTGTGAGAGTGAGTTTGTGGCGGCTTTTTGTTGTCACTTTGAATTGCATGTGTGTACACAATTTTCTCCCTTCATAATGACTTCATTGAGCTCATCGCAAACGTCGACGTTGATTATGGAATTAAGAAGATTTAGAAAAAGTGTCACATAGAGCAAATAAATGATGTTTTCATTAAGATTATTATGATATTGTTAAGTTATAAAAGATTGAAAGAAAATTGCGTATTGATAAAATATAATAGATTTTATCATTTGATCTTTTCAAACTGTATTTTAAAACAAATTTATTGATACAATCAAAAATTGTGAAGTTAATTTTTGAAATTTAGTAGTGTAATATTTACATACAAATAAAATTTTACCTTTTGATTAATGAACCTTTTTATTTCTGATTCTTTATCGTCATCATGATTCTTCTGATGAATCGTAATAAATATTCTTGCCATTATGATGCGTGATTAAGTGAAAATAATTAAATGAAAAAGTTATTCCCATATGTTGTATACGTAGCATTGTTGAGGTACACGCATAAGAAAATTTTACACGACGGGTGGGCTGCTGTTGATGTATACTGATACTTAAAGAAGAAAAGTTTTCCCTCTCTTTCTATTGGATCATATTATTAAATGAATGGATTAGAAATGGATTTTGCCTTCAAGCCATTGTTGTTGTTGTACTTAAAAAGTAAATTATCAAGAAATAATTGGGATTAGAGATTTATTTTGCTTTCTCTTATTGTTCTGAAAGCAACACTCATTCTTTTACTTTTCTGGCTTTAACTTTTCTCATTCATTAAGTAAGTAAATGCCTTGACTCACTCGCTTGCTCACTGTTGAATATTAAAATAATGGATAAAGGCAAAAATGGCGGTAATGATGGTGTGAGGTAAACACATAGTGAGAGTTAAAAGAAAAGCCACAGAAACCAATAAAGTGTGGGTGGTTGAAGGATTTCATAGCATTCTAATGCTTAATGTTTTTTCGCCTTCTCGTTCTATGTGAGTGTAAGTGTAAAAGCCAAGGATTGTTTGAAATACTTTTACTATAAATCCCAATTTACTAGCTTGGCAATGAAAATGCTTAAAATGTTGAAGAGGTAAAGAGATTGTATGTGCGAGGTATTAATGCTTAATTCATAATGTAAGTAAAATATGAATAGAGGAAGAGTAAAATGAATTTGGTTGCCTTTTTTCAAAAAGCAAACGAGGTAGTCATAATGGAAAGTGCGAGATTAAGAGATGAAACCACAGTAAAATAATTAAATCAAAATTAGACTGCTACACACTTCAATTCTGCCTTATGCTTATGCTGTTGATTTATTTTCCTTGGTAGCAACAAATGAATGATTTTGTTTAATTAAAAATTTATTTATTTGAAACATGCTATTTGAAATGATTTCTCTCTAAATAATTGAATTAAAGCAGATAAATATGTCTGAGTGCATTTCACTTATTCATTCATACTCATTGAATTGAATTGTTTTGTTCTAGTTACACAATTCGGATATTTTGATTAAATTTCTAACTTATAATAGTTTGAAGGTATTTTGAGTAGATTTGTGGTTTTTATTCGTTTTGTTCATGTAATGAAGATGAGTAAGTAACTTTAAAGTTTTCATTCTTAAATTTACCAAAATTCAAAGTCATTGATGAAAAGAAAATTGATTTCATATAACAAATTTTCAGTTTAAAATTGATAGTAATTTAACTTACTTTTTCAAGGCAACAGCAAAAACTGTTTTCTTGAGTCTATCATATAAAATCTCACTCACATAACTAACTCTATCTCTATGAAGTGTGAATTCCCAAAAGTATCTCAAGGAGATATTGAATTTCAATGTAAGAAGAAGTGAGAGATCTTGTAAATTGTGATGATTCATTCTCCCATTGTGACGGCAGCTGTAAATTCTGTAAATTTTATTAAAAGTCTTTTGCTGTAACCTTTTTTCATATGGCCTTCAATAACTTTCAATATTTCTCTTCTTCTGCAAATTTCCTTCTCAAGCGCTGAAAATGAAATTGTCTTAAATATATGAAAAGAGAGTAATCTAGTTTTATATTAAATTTTAATACATTATACATTCATATGTATGATAATTTAGTAAAACTAGAGAAATTTAGAAGTGGTGGTATGTAGGAGGTATATGCATAATAATAACTAGTAAAGCTACTCCACACAATTATCTCATGCGACTGATGCTTCACGACTAATGAAAACATGGCATAAGCATAAGAAGAAGCAGCAGCAATTGTAAGAGATGATGATGATATAGGTCGTTTATGAAAGCACATAAGAGATTATAATAAAAGGATTAAAGTTAAAATGAACATAAAATTTTGGAGAAGAGGTAGGAACATTTTACGTGTGAAAACGAAAATTTTCATGCTGAGTGAGAGTGTGTATGTGGTTCAGTCTCAACAATTCCACCTTGCCATAATGTTCCACAATCAAGATAAATACATTTCAAATAAACGAGAGAAAGGCAGAAGCACAGAGAGAAAAAAGATTAAAGGCATAAGCAATGAAAGCGATAAGAAATTGGATAAAGTATGAAGCATTTTTGTATCTTCTTTTGTGGCTTATATATATACACATATATACACACACTTGTGATACAATAAATGTGAGCCTGGAGTAGGATGATGTTGATGATGATGATAACAGGTATATATTTATGATATTATATGTGTTCGTTAGGGCTGGCTAAAAAGGGATCAACTTAAATATCTGCCAAAAGATTCTCGATATATTTGAATATATGAAAAATATTCTTTTATGTTTAATTGTAATGCTTTTAGGCAACTTGTTAAAAAATCATCATCATTATCACCCTTCACTGTCGTATAAAAATTCTCAAACATCAAATCAACTCCATGAGAAACAAAAAATTAAGAACATTAATGTCAATTTTTATTGCCATTAACAGCAGTTTACAAGGAAAAAGGGTTAATTAATTTACCTCAAAAAAAAAAATTACTTCTCCTTCATCTTAAATGAAACGCGAAATGTCGAGAGTGTAATAAATCTCTTTGACTTCTTATATTATTAATTATTTTTTATGAAAGGTAAAAAAATGAGAAGTGCTCAGTCAATATATGAACATAGAAAAAAAAGAGAAAAGAGAGAATTTGAAATTGTGACAATGCTATTTTTTTACACAGAGACATATCAGTGTGCGATAACGTCAAAATTCTCTTTCTCTCATACATACATTTAGCAACTTTGCTCCCATTCACACTTGTCGCCTCAGTTCTATTCGTGTATGTGTCGTTAGCTTTACTGCATCTCAAAAAAATTATGAATTTTGAAATAAAATTTCGAATCGCAAAGACGAATGAGGAGGAAGAAGTACGTCGATTTTTGCGTGAGCATTTCATTTCTAAAGAGCCAGTAAATCAAGCATATCCAAGCCGAGATGACAGTATGGATGAGGCATTTCTCTTATCGTTGCTACCTGAGGGCAACATAATACTCGCAATTGATTCATCATCAGAATCTCATGAGATTGCAGGAATGGCATGTATTGGTGAAATCACAAAAAATTACTCACAAGAGTCATGGGAAGAATCAGAAACGACAACTCATCCAAAATGGCGAGATATCCTAAAATTTATGTCTCATATTGAGGCAAAGTCGCGTGTCTGTGAGCGTTACGGTATTGAGAGAGCTCTCCATTTGCATGGTGTTAGTGTCAATGAAAAGTATCGTGGTAAATCTTTAGGCAAGCGCTTATTTGAAGAGTGCTTTCGAGTGGCCCAAAAACGTGGCTATAAACTCGTTAGCGGTGATTGCACATCAGTCTATTCAATTAAAATTGCTGAATCTTTAGGTATGGAATTTGTGTCGATGGTTACATATGATGAATATAACGAGAAAATCGGATACAAATTATTTAATCCAATTCTACCGCATACTGAAATTAAAACTTTTGTAAAACACCTTTAAAATGTAGACATAAAAATGATAAGATAAGCGATAAATAAAATTACTTTTGTAATAACTGTTTTTTGTCTGTACAAAATTAAATAATCAGTAAATATGCAAAAGCGCATTTTCACGTGACAAATAAGTGTTTAGTTGCAAAACTCAAGCCAATAAAAAATTTTATATTATTAATCTCAAAATAATTTTAAAAGTTTTTTTTGTGACACTCAAAATTTTAATTATGGCATAATTCGGGAAAGAAATGAAATTTTTATAATATCTTTCGTCAGACAACTGTTTGATACTGTTCGACGAAACTGTTTTGGAATAATTATGAAGACGAATGTACGGACAAAGTGTAGACAATTGAGTTTTTCATAAAGAGAGGACTTTTTATGCAGTCGCCAAAAAGTGAGGCAAAATATTCTATAGTTGAACATAAAACTAGTAATTTTAAATTGCCCTTTTTTTTGCAATACGATAAATAATGGAAAGCAGTATAGCATAGTTATTTGGTCATGTGTGATTAATTTTTAGTGACAGCAAAGCAATTCTTTCTTAACTGCGTTGATTGGAGACCATAAAAATTATAAACGACACATCTAATTACAAACAGCATTACAGCTGAACTCGAACAATTTATTGATGACACAACGATAATATAATTCACATGGAAATTGCCGAAAAAGAAGAATTGAAATCATTTATAAGAGATTTAAATTGCAAATTAAATTTATTGCTTCGCTCTTTTGGTCATCTTCAATTATCTCTTAACATTCTAAATCAGTAGAGAGAAATCGTAATTAATAATGACCCTTTCACTTTTCGCTGAACACAATGAACTCATTTTGTGGCTTTGTGTGAGTGTGCTGTAAATTTAACAGTAAGTCAATCAAGGCAATAAAGCATTTCCAATTTAATTATTTTATATGATATCCTTTTCTCCTTCTACTACCATCATTGCTATTGAGTGGGCAATTATCTCGATACACGTTAAAACTCACACCACAGTTACAAACACTTTTCACCTTTTATCACTTACACATACGCTGCCACTGGTGCTCTTTAATTTGTGAAAACATATTTTATGTGGCCATTATCATTGCTCGGGTAAAATTGATGGGCATTTAACCAAATTACTTCGTTCTTCCGAAATTAATATCGCCTTCTTTTTTACACATTCTCATACTCGCACACACTCAATACATTTTTGTCTGCTTTTAATGGCCAATACGATGATGATGATGATCAATGTGAAAAATAAAAATAACTAAACTTTCCTACTACCTCTCTATGGTCATCTCTAATTTTGTGAATTGTTAAAATTGATGGACATAAAAAATTATGTCGATGAATAGAGGCTTAAAAGCTATAAAATAATTCTTGTTCTTTTCATCATGGATGTTAGAGTATATTTTGTATTAATAAAAGTGGATGAGAGTAGTTTTTATTGACATTGGAATAATTTCTGTAATTGAAGAGTTTTTATGATGAAAATTAATTAATAGAGAATGCAAAAAATCTGAAAATCTTTACAAAAGCACTTTTGAGCATTAAAATAATGAAATGTTCAAAATTAATTGCTTTTTGTTGCATAGACAACAAATTTTATTTCCTCAATATTTTCCAACTTGTAAAAAAAATTAAAACATTAATGAGTATGAAAGATGATGATTTGCTAAAAGAAGCTATTAAAAATGATGGCATAATGGTTTCTATCTCTTTATTCTATCGCTTTTATAAAGAGAAATTTTTATAGCAGAGAGAAACTAATAGAAATATAATAAAATCTCATATAGAATTTTTTAAGCCGAGAATGACAGAAAATTTCCATAATTTCATATCACTTTAATTTGCTGCTCTTGAATATTCCGTATTTTTCTGTTGCTTACATCAGCAATTAATTGCTGCAATTCACTTTTCGAGTTGACTCACTCATATTGTATATTTATACATTCATATTGAATTGAGATTTTCAGATTTTCCTATCTATAAGGGATGAAAGCAAAAAACTATAAGAGCACATATCTTCATCGAGATAGATAGAAACTGTTGAAGCTAGAGTGAGTGAATTTGTTTTTTTATTTCATTAAATTTGCTAGCGTTTGCAATTAATTTTGCTTTTATTGAAATTGGTTTTCAGATTTTACCACAATCACTTTTTTGTCTCTTTTAACTCGACATTCATTTTCATATACCACACATGCCATGTGCTAAATGTCCACTTTTTCCTTCATCATCATCATCATCATTGTCCTCATCGTCGTTGTTCAGTAATTTTAATTCTTTCATCCTCTTTTGTGCTTCCTTTCGGTCAATTTGTGAAAATCTTCTCATCATGTTCATATTGAATTTACAAATCGAATTTTAAAAAGAATTTATTTATTCAAAAATGATATTGGTAAAAAGTTGGATTTTTGTTTCATCTTTAACGTTCATCTAAAATTTCAAAAATAAATATAAATTACTTCACGGAAACGATGAATCTCCAACATCTTAAACATAATCTCAAATTTTCCATTTGAAACTGCAATATCGAACATTTCCAGCAGCGCTTTGAGTCCATTCATTATTTCAAGAATGTTTTAAAGCATTTGTTAATGACATCAAGTTCACACTGCGAAATCCAATAAATTATTTCAAAATTATCTAATTGTACCGGAATAATTTTAATTTATATAGGAATGTAATGGCAATTTGTAGACTCAACTTCAATTCATATGCGAGAGAATGTGCCATAATGAGAAGTGAAATTATTAATTAGCAATTTTTGTTGCATTTCTCTCACTCTCTCATGAAATACAATTAGAGAAGTTTATGCAAGCAGTGCCTGACAGCAGCCAGCAAAATCGCAACAAGTTGAGAATGCTTATAAATTAACAAAAACAATTTTGTCAGAGAGCGAGACCGTTTGCAGTGTATGCAAAATTTTGCTGGAACAACATGTACAAATTAATTTAAATTGAATTTCATCAAGTGCCGTCAATCAAGGCATGCAGACTTCATACATGCAAAGCTACTTGAAGTTTAATGAAAAAAATGTTGTATTTCATTTTATACCTCATACTACTTTATTCCTTTTCGACATTGGTAAAATATTTCTGTGGTCTACGACTGCTGTGTACACATGCATGCATATATGAAATCACAGATTGCATTTTGCAATTAAATATGCAACAATATGGCCTCTCACACACCTCAATTCACATATAACATCTACCTTGTCGCACTTGTTATTTATGCATCATAATTACTCTATTGTATCCTCCGAAATGCATACACACATGTCTACTGTTCTCTTGACTACTCATAGAACACATACAGAGAGAGAGAGAGAGAAAGGTTGAAATTTTAATTGTTACTTATTTGCGCCTAATCTTTGTACGTAAAGCCACTTGCCAATTTCCCTTAAAACCGATCTTTCATTTATATCGGTATATAATATCTACTCATACCTTAGTGAGGAAAGAGAATGCAATGAAAACCACAGTGGCCACAAGAAAATTTTATTTATGATTATTATTTGACTATGACGATATAAGCTAGAATTGAGTGAGTATGAGAATCCTTCTGGGTTGAGGTTTGAAAATGAAATTTATTATTGGATAAAGAGAAACGAAGGGTATGTTTTAAAATCATTTTACTCGTGATACCTGAAAGAGAATGAGAACGGAAAGGGGTATGTATTCATTACTAATTCGATTTCCTCTTGTTTCGACAATCTTCAATTTCCTATGGTTTATGACGATTCATGTATGGATGCAAAACAAAGCGGAGATTTGTCAATGAATCTCTTTTTTGACCACAAATAAAAACAAACAAAACAGAGAAAAGTACTTAACAAGGGAAAGAGACAAAATTTTTAATGCATTACCATTTTATGCCAATTAATTTAGCATATGGGAATAATCTATATTGATATGGATAACTTTATGTCATCAAATTGGAAAAAAAATTTTAAGGTATAAAAATCTATATTGCTGCTATTTCGATCATAATTTTGGATAAATGATGTTGTCTTTTATTTCTCAGTATACAACAAAAATGAATTTCATAGCCACAGAAAAAAATTCGAATATTTTTGAGAGCAAGAAACCTCTTTCATTTTGGAAGCCTCAGCTTTTTAAAGATTCAAGTCATGAATAATGAACGAAATTGTTTTCATTTAGTTATAAAAGCTGAGATAGAGATGAGGGGCCGTTTTTCTCAATCCATAATTGCATGCAATAAAAGAAAACACGATCTGCGGCAGAAAATTATGTCATTTATATTTGCTGTCATGCGCCACAAATCAAGAGAATGACAAATAAAATGAATTTTCCTTCATCGACATTCATTTTGTCATAGCATTGAGTTTAAGTAAGTCTTTGCATAAGCATTGAAGCTATGGTCGTCGTTAATATTGCCGAAACAAGAAATAAATTTCATTAAACTGCTTCAATCAAATGAGTCATATGTGTGACACATGAAAGAAGCAATTTAAAATTGAGAATATTTTAGTTTTTTTTTCCTCCCTTAGCGAATAAAAGACACACAAAATATATACAATAATACATTTTAAGTCAGTAAAATGCGACATAAATCTTAAGTTTCGTCTCTCACTCCACCGCATGCTCTCTTATGCTTCAGCAACATCAACATAAATTAGAATTGTTTCGTTATATATACATTTTTGCATGCAAAATTTCGCGAGTCGCGTCGTTTGCGATTTTTTATATGTCGTTCGCGCTGTGTTTGTTATTAATAAAAATATTGTTGTTGTTGTTTTAAACAAGAGGGAATGAGAGTGAGAGCAAGAGCTGGTTGTTTATACATTTTTCTTTTCTTTGACATTAATAAATTCATCGTTATGTGCTTTCTGCTGCTTGCTGTTGCTCTTGCATGATGAGATGTGTTGTGTTGAATTATTATGACTTGTGCAGGGTCTATGAAAAAAGAGAGAGAGAGTTATTTAGAGCCAGAATGGTGTCTGGCATGAGTCAGTGCAAGCTGTTGATTATTGCTAAAATTATGATGAATTTATATTGTCGAGTGCAAAAAGCTTTAGAAGATTTCTTATCTAGAAATCATATAAATAGCTAAATTTAAAGTTAATTTACTTTCAAAAAGAAAATGTTGTAAAATCTGAATTGAGAATAAAAAAGTAAACATTTTTATCTTATTTATTAGGAGTTTTATAACATTTCATAAAGAGAGAAATTGCTTCATCCTATCTCCACTTGCTCGTTTGTCGACATCATCGTCAATGTGTGTTTTTTAAGAAGAAAAGAGGATTGTAAAGATGTATACAATCTTAAAGCAAGTAAGTGCATAAAAGGAAAAGACATAAATTTCAGCATTTTTTCCTCTTAACTCGTTGTCGTCTATGTCTCTTGTTTGTCGGCATGAGAGAAAGAAAGAAATAGAAGTTGTAGGAGGAGCAGATGAAGGCGACTAGAAATATTACAGTGAAATTGCAAGTTACATTAAATTTAACTTATACGATCAACAACCGTTACTGCAAAACTCCCACTATCTTAAATACCACATGAGAGTTCATTTTTCATTTCTTCGCTTTATGAACTAAATAGAAGAAGGTGAAATAGACAGAAGAAAGGTAGAAAGAATTTTTTCTTTTTCCTTAAGCTTTAAATCCCTCTTCATGCTGTCTAATGCATACTACTGCAGCAACTCCTTTACAACAATTTCAACTTCATTTTCATGTACATAGACAACAAGCGTACAATATGCTTCACCTCAAGATTAAATGATGTGTACTGCTATGTTCTTGCTGCATCATTTAATATTATTCGATTCGTGCCTCAATTATACTGAATGTTGCTCATAACTCGTATGTGCATTGCTTAAAGTGATCTTAATAAGTATAGGAGCTTAACTTTACACTTATATGAAACTTTTAAGACGATTACACTTTTGAGTTAATTGAATTTTTGTTATTGTTTTTTAAAACTAAATTTTGAAATTACTAAATTTCTCTTTATAAATTTATAACACTGCAGTTTAAAAAATATTTTCATGTTCATGCAACCACTGGTGCACTCCTTCAGGGACTTTCAATAAAAGTACTTTAAGAAAAGTCCCATAAGAATGTGCAACATTTTAAAAGAACAAAACAAGAATTATTAGTTTGTATGTCTCTTTACACAAAAATAGTATTAAAATGGAACATGAAATAAATGTCTGCAGAACACATTCCATACACAGCATCGGTAATTTATAACGAATCTATTTTGTCCATTATAAAAAAGAAAAGCTTTTTGTCTTTATAGTGAGAAAAGAGAAAGAAAGATAATTAAGTGTGTACTGATAACAACTCCTTTAGCATTTAATGTTAAAGAAAC
>JACWBX010004554.1:0-15094 GCA_014622435.1 Polypedilum pembai
ACAATATTCAATGTAAAATTAATTTTTTTAAAATTTAATTTTCACAATTTCAATTGTTAATTTTAACAATTTAAATTGTGAAATTTTAAAAAATTTAAATGCAAGTTTTTACAATTTGATTGTTAAAGAAAATTGACAATCAGATTGTAAAAATTGGCAACATTAATTGTCATCGCTATTTTAACAATGCAAATTGTGAAATTTTGTACTGAAATTACAATTTCATTGTTAAATTTTTCTTTGAGTGCATTATAAAAAAGAAAAGCTTTTTGTCTTTATAGTGAGAAAAGAGAAAGAAAGATAATTAAGTGTGTACTGATAACAACTCCTTTAGCATTTAATGTTAAAGAAACATAGAGTATCAAGCCAAAAACGAGCAAGTCACACAATAATTTATGACATTTCTTATGAAGCAGAAAAAGAAGCAATGGCAACTTCACATATTCTGATAACTATGAAAATTTGAACAATATTTTACCATGATTTTACTCTCCATTCATTTCCATTCTCATCTTTCTTTTTTTTTTTGAAGAATGAAGTGGTATCCTTTGAATTTCAATGAGCAAAACGTAGTGAGTGAGTGAAGGATGAACTATGTGAGTGAATGTGTAACAAACATACAATAAAAAAAGAAAAATGGATGAGATAGATGAGGTAGAAGTAGAAAAAGGGAATAAATGAATATGAAAATGTCGGTTAAACGATCATAAAAAAGAAAGAAAAAAAAATCTCATTGAATCTTCTGCTCCCATTGTCCGTCCATCATGCTACTGTTCACATTATTGAGTGAAATTCGTTTCTTTATCTTTTACTCATTCTATTGTGTCCACCATCAACCAATCGAGAAAGCGAGAAAGCATATGAGAGATGAGTGGAAAATCGTCAGTTTGAAGTATTAGACATTAATAAAATGCTTTGCATCGCCTACATTTGCCACTTGTATATATTGTGAGTAGCGAAGAAGGCAGTTTATCTGCTGAACTTCTGTTGCTGAGGCTCTCTCCCTCTCTATCTCATACACTCTGAAGGGAATAGAGTAATGGTAGCGAATGAGAGATGAAGCGAGAATTCTTATTCTTCTTTTTTATGTGATGTGTGTATTTGGCACACTATTGCCATTTCCATTGAGGATATAAATGAATGTATAGATATGCTGCCGCTATTCCTTTCTTATGTGTGTGTTATGTGTGCGCGCCAGGCACTTTCACAAGTGATAAATGACATTTTTTGCTGCCTTTTATTTCTCAATGCCTCTTTTTTATTTAGAGAGAGAAAGAGCAACGATTAAGTGTAGAACGAATAATTTATTTTTCTCTTTTCTTTCTCTTGCAACACTCTTAAAAGTTGCTTGCTCGCACTATAAAAGAAGACAACACGCTTTATTGCTGCATTCAATGATGGTTACATACGAAACAGTTACTGCGATAAACGAGAAAATGCTTTAAGATAAGAAGAATAAGATAAAGGAAGAATGAGTAGAGCTGTGGGACATTTAAATGTATTAAATTATTATTGTGTTACACATTTACTTGCAAGCGCGACAAACTTTTTAAACGAAAACACTTTTAAGTGAGCTAACGGGAATTGAAAGAAACAATTGAAACGAGTGGTGCAACTTTAAAATGAGATAATTATAAATATAGGCAAATCTCTATGGCAACGATTGAAGTCCCTCTTCAACATTTTAATATAACAAGAAAAAGACATAGAAGTTAAATGTTCCTCAATCAAAATAAACAGAAAGAAAATGTTACTCTAGTGGAAAAATCGCCTTAGCAGGAGAAGCAGAGAAAAAGGTTCAATAACATAATATTTATGGAACTGAAACACATTTAACATGAGAACGTTTTTTTATTTTTAAATCTGATAACTTTGTTACTGATATTTATTTTTGTATGAAATCATGAGAAACAATTTTATCATAATTGAAATAAGACATAAAAATTCATTGAAATGAAACAATAATTTCTAAAAAGTCTTTCAAAAGTTATTCTAAAGCAATATCTTAACCAATTCTAGTAGCAAGAAAATTTTCAATTTTTTCCTTGTTCGTATAATAAAGCAATAGGGAAATTAAGTTTCAATAACAACGTCGACTTGTTATGTTCTCAAATTATGTTATGACTTTTAAGAAAAAGGGTTAAAAGGAAAGTTTTATAAGAGTTTGGGGATTGAAAAAAGATTGAGAAATGGTCCGAACATAACGGGAATAATATTGATACTGTTGTTATTCTTGCCCTACTTTCTATTAAAATCTACACTGTTCCGTGTAATGATGTTTAATGGAGTTTTATTTATTTTTTTTTAGCTTTATAGAATTTAATTTTTTCTAGCAAGTTTTTTTTCATTTCCTTTCATCTATTGTTAAAAAATCTTCATTTTCATTCCACTTCATAAAAATCATTTTCGCATTTTTCTTTGTTTTGTCAACAGTTTTCATTACAGTGTTCGAATGTAAATTGAGTATCTTATCATCATTTAGAATTTACGCTTTTGTGATTTTTTTTCTGTGTCGAAATCTTGGCCCATTAGAGAATTTCTTTTTTTCTCTCTTCATCGCGATATCAGTTAATTGATTGTGAAGAGAAAAAAAACTTTTTCATTTTGCTTAAAAAGAGGAGAAAGAAAAAATGGAAAATTACTTAAGATGGACATTATTAAGAGCTTGTTTACTTACAGTTAAATGCTCTCTCACTCTCTACCCACAACCATCAGTTGAGACGAAAACGACGACAGCGATTGAGGGACGAATAAAAAAGTTTTTTTTAGTATATTTCTTTCTCCACTGGTTCCCCTCATTTATTTGCTCATTTTTCCTAATTCAATTTTCGAGGAAAGTTATTTTAAAGGGTTGTTATGCTTTGTACTGGCCCCTGAGACTTGTGGAAAATGACTGTAAAATTAATATCATTTTGTCGAAAAAAAACGAGTCAGTAAGTCAGTATTTAAATATTAAATTGGAAGTAGTTAAAAGGACATGATAAAAATCAGCCGTTTAAAAAATGGAACAAATTTACTTTAAAATTTTTTTATTTTAAAATAGAAATTAGTCAATGATGAGAAATAAATATTTGATTTTTATTGTGTTCCACATCTACTGTTTCACTCACAATGAAAAAGATTCAAAAATTTGATGAATTTCTAAATCATTGAGCTGATAATGAAGTGAAAGTAATTTCATTAAAATTTCTGGGAAACAATTCGATGAACATGAAAAATTTGTAATCTTTGCTATAAACTACAAACAAAGCTGAAAGTTTCAAATGTGTGTTCAAACATACTATTATATTCTCTTTTGTGTTTTTACAGTATGTAAATACATGTGTTTAATGACTTTGTGTAGAAAATTTTTCTATACTCATGATATAGTAAATGTTTTTATTTTATTCTCGTTGTTCTGTGAATTTAAAAGCATTGAATATATTGCTAAAAAATTTTATAAAAATTTCTAATTAAATTTCAATCGATTTTTGATAGGTATGAAATTGCTTTAGTGATACATATGAAGTCTTTATTTATGTGCTTAAATAAATCGCAATTTTGAACATTTTATGTGAGTGTAAAATAATTATTTTATACAATGATTATTGTTTTGGATACAAATTATTCAAAATAATTTAATCTTTTGAGAAACTATTTAATATTAATGATATAGAGTGAAATGAAAACAAAAATGACGCAAAATGGCTTTAAAAAAGTAAATTTCTTTGACCCAAATTATGATGAAACCACAATGAATATTTTTGATTAATTTAAAACTTAAAAAAAATAATATTTTATAAGTGTTTTCAATAAATTTCTAAATAAATATTCTAAAAAATTCTATATAGTTTTAGCTCCATACTGAATTAAAATACTCATACAACTAATTTTTAATGCCATTGAACTTTCTGTTAAGTAATTCATTTAGGTTATCTCGATCTATACTATACTTGTATGTATCTCAATTACATTTTAACTTTTTTATCTTCTCTATTCTTTATAGACAATGAATATGACGAAAGTTGTAATAAGAAAAGCTGAAAATGCAGATTTATCACAAATCGTAAAATTTGTCAACGAGCAGTTTGTGATGAATGAGCCAATCATATCGGCATATCAACAGCATCAGGAGAGCAATAGTGAAGAGCAGATTGAGAACACGAATGAGGACAGTAATAATAATGGTGAGGAGGAATTTTATAACGATTGCATAAACAATGGAACTACATTTGTTGCACATATTGATAATCAAATGGTTGGCATTCTCATCGCGGGTGGAATAGGACCAAACGAGCACGAACACACATTGGCGTTGGCGAATGCGAATAATGAGAGAAAATTCGCTGATATCTTAAAATTCATAGCGTATATTGAGAGGAAAGCAGATGTGTGCAATCACTTTGATGTACCTGAATCACTTCATCTTCACATAATTAGTGTTCATGAGAATTACTTTGGCAATAAAATTGCTAGCAGACTTTTCAAGCATTGCTTTGAAGAGACATTGAATGGTGGTCGATATGCCGTCTTTTCTGTTGATTGTACGAGTTCATATACAGCGAAGATCGCAGAAAAACACAATATGAAACTTTTATCAACAGTCACTTATGATGAATTCAATGAATTTATAGGAAGAAAAATGTTTATAGCTCACGAACCACATACATTAGTTAAATCATTTGGAATTAAATTTTAGTCCAAGCTTAAATAAAATTTAATAAAATGGCAAAAAATTCTCTCAACAAATGTTTTATTTCATCTCATTTATTTACTTAAAACAGAAACAACTCTCGTTTGAGTTTAGTTTGTGATAAGAAACGGTTGAGTGATGAGTGATATAGTACTAAAAATAGCGACCAAAGAGAATTTGTATCTCATTCATGAGTTTCTTGTCGAGCATTTTCACAATGTTGAACCAATTGAAGTGTCGCATCGAATGAAGCATGAACGAGTGGAGCCAAATGACGAGTATTTACTTTTATGCATTAACTGTAACACCACATTAATGGCCTATTGTGGCGATATTCTTGTTGGAGTTTTAATTGCAGGCACAATTTTCGCAAATGAGCATGAACGGAATCTCGAAGCGTCGAGAGCAATGAGTAGTCATAATGAAAAGCATGCTGATGTGCTCAGATTTTTATCATACATTGATGAAAAGGCAAATTATTGCAAGCGTTTAGATGTTCCAGAAGCACTGCACATTCACAATATTGCAGTTCATAAAGAATTCAAAGGACGTGGAATAGCAAGATGTTTATTTGAATATTGTATCGAAAACGCGAGAAAATTTAATTATCTAGCAGTAACTGTTGATTGCACCAGTCATTACACAGCAAAAATTGCAGAACAGAGAGCATTCACATTAATCTCAACAGTCACATACGATGAGTATCATGATTTTATTGGTGAGAAGCTTTTTGAGCCATCATTTCCACATTTACAAATCAAATCTTATGCATTGCTATTGAAAAATTCCTCTACAAATGATGGCTATGAAGAACACACTACATTGTGATAAAAAGTTTACGTTTGCAAACTATAATAAATATTTAAACAGCTTTTGATGTTTCTCTTTTTCATTCATTATTAACAAGCTATTTTATGAAACAATTGTCGACGTCATACAGTCTGCTATTATTTGTCGTTCTATATTTGTCAAGTGTGTGAATGAAATACTTTTACTGTTTATATGTAAGATGTCAATAAAATATTTTCATATAATTTCTAGATTTTCTATTCACTTTAATAATTTCATAACTTGAAAACATTTGAAAATTTCATTATGAAAAATCTATATTAAATGTGAAAGAACCTTAATCTCACAAAACGACTGAAAAGCAACAGTTTATAATCTTAGGACAATATGGCGAAAAACTTTTTCAGTTCAATTTTTTTTTGGAAGGAAAAGAAAAACTTTTGATGATGATGACATTCACGAACTCATTAAGGGTTTTTAGTTCAATATATTGGATTTAGGTCGCACAACTGGTTATTGTTGTTAAGAAAAAATTTATTGGAAAATTACATATATGCTGAATAAATAAATTTAATAAGTTTTTTTATGTTACAATCCGAGTTGTTATTGGCCAACTCGCCGATTTTAATCAGTTTGAAATTTTTATTTTTAAATATTTATCAAAATGGCAAGCTTTTTCGGTAAGAATTTTGATTGTGATTAAAGCGAATAAAAGTCTGATGATAATTTATGTAAGATAAATTTTGAAAGAATTTTAATTGGTTTTTCACTTTTTTATTAAGTAAAGAAATTATTTTATATATAAAAAAAGCATCTAGTGTTTTAGAAAGATTAAAGTCTTCTTCTTTATCCGCGCGAATGAAATAAAAAATTATTTTTCAATTTATTTTCTAAAAATCTATGTACAGAAATCCATTTATTATCCATTTTCTTTCTCATTCATTGTCTCAAAAACAAAAACAACATAGAAGAGGAAAAAATTGAAATGAAATAAAACTGAATTTCGCTTAATCATCATCATTCTCGATAATCGCTGGGGAAAATGAAAATGAAATAAGAAAGAGATTTTTGAACGTATTTTTTGTGTCATTGTTTCTCCTCTTTTTCATCAGCACATCATCACCATTCTCGCGAGAAAATCTATAGATACAAACTCACACACAGTCAGTTATAGAGCATCATTTCTTTTCAACATTAATCTCATAAGATTTCATTTTATATGAATTTTCTTCATCGCGCGAGTCTAATGATTTTTCTATTTTTTCATTTATTACATTTAAAAAAAATACACAATTCGAAATAAATGGATGGATGATGATGACAGTAGAGAAAAAGAGAATGGGTGACAAATTGAAATGTAAAAGGAGAGGACGAGTGGGCGAAAGAGAAAGAGAGAGAGAGAAAACTTTAAAAGTGAAATAAAATGAAATTTATGGATTGCTTTATTCAATAAACTTCCCAATGTTGCCCGCAAAGTAAAAGCAGTAATGATTAATATTATGCGATACATTTTTTTCATTCATCAATTTAAAATTAACTAATTGAATAAATGTTATTTTAAAAAAATGACTTTCATGGAATTCAAGTCAAAAAACTCTACCTGACCGACTGTAATTCATATTGCAGCTGATTTCTCATTTCAATTTCACGGATTTTCAAATTTTACGATTGAAATCATCGCAATTGCACAAAAGAATGATGGAAAATGAAGTTCATTGAATGAAGGAAGGAAGGAAATGAATTTGCAAACACACAAATGCTTTTCGCTTCATTATGCTCAGAAGAAAATTTTCTTTCTTTTTTACTCTCTCACTCACTCTACTTAGATATCCATGATTTCCATCATTACATTCCTCTGAATTCAATTGAAGTTTTTCCTCTTCGATTTTTTTCTAAGTAAAAGAAAGAATATTGGAAGAGATAGAGAGAAAGATGAGTTAGCATAAAGAAAGAAAGGAACTATCATCGTTATTTACATTACGGGATTGATAGATAGAGTTAGCATTACAAGAAGAGGAAAAGAATATTCATTTAAATGGAAATGATGATTTTCAACAGATGGATGGATTTGAGTTGAGAAATATACATAAATCATAATATTTTCAATCATTTTTCTCGTTGTATGTGAATTTTACAGCCCTATATTTTTTGTTTCTCTCACATAACAAATTTATTTCCTCAGTGATTTTTACATGAAAACAAAAATGACAATAAGTTTCATTCTCATGTGTAGATATATCATGTAAGTAGTTGATAAATATAGACTAGACTTGTTACGCTACAAACATGTAATTAATGCATAAATAAACAAACTAGCTAGAGCTATTTCGACATTGTCATAAGCGATTTTTTTTTCTTTTTCAATCTCTTGTGCATTAATAATTTATGAGAGTCAATGAAGAAAATCAACACATGTTATGTTTCGCTAGGTTGTGAAAGTAATTTAATTGTTACCATTGTCCAGATTTATGGTTAAATATAAATTGCTACTTAATTTTATATTTCAATATTTTATCATAGCAGACTTTGAGATATTTCTATTTCAATATTCTCACGAGAATCAAATCAAAATTGTTTTTGTAAAAATGACAAGTAAAGGAAAAATTGATGCAAATTTAATAAATGATCCACTTGCGACCAAAGAATCTATGTATCCATTGACAAAAAAAGAGAAACTGAGGTTTGTACATTTTTAGAGAAATTTTCTTTAAAAAGCTTTTATTTAAAAAAATTTCAGACCACGAATGAGTATGAGTCGTCATTTTCTTGGTAAAGATATACCACGTGATTTTCAAATGGCAACAACAGAAGAGTATGTAAAGCGTTTTGGTGGTACTCAAGTTATTGATAAGATTTTAGTAGCAAATAATGGTTATGCTGCAGTCAAGTTCATTCGATCGATCAGACGTTGGTGCAAAGACACATTCAAAAATGAAAAAACGATAAAAATTATTGCGTTAGCAACACCCGAAGATTTAGCAACTAACGCAGAGTAAGTTAACAAAATTTTAAAGTTTTATTAGAATTTTATAAATATTTTTATTTACAGATTTATAGAACTAGCTGATCATTGTGCATCGATTACTGGTTGTACTGAAAATTTTTCAAACATTGAGCTCATTTTGGATGCAGCAAAGAGAGCAAAAGCCAATGCAGTTTGGCCTGGATGGAATGCAGGAGAGAAAAATTCAAAACTTGCTGAGATGCTTCAAAAGAAAGACATTGCATTTTTAGGTCCATCTTATCAAAATTTAGCACTTGCTAGCGATACAATCAACATATTTATTCTCGCACAAACAATTGATATTCCAACAATTCAATGGAATGGATCGTCGTTAAAACTTTATTCATATACAACAAATAAGAAAGTGAAAATAACTGACGATCTCTATGATCAAGCTGCAGTAACAAACATTGATCAAGCTTTTCAAATAGCAAAAATTATTGGCTTTCCTGTGATTATTAAATCAGCAAAAGGTGGTGAAAAAAGCTATCGTATAGTTGAACGCAATTCGGATTTTTCTGCAAAATTTCATCAATTATTTAATGAATATCAGTCGCCAGTTATTATCATGAAGCACATTTCAGATGCTCGTTATGTTGAAATTCCCATAATTGGTGACAAAGAAGGCAATGTTATTTCAATTTTCACGCGCGATTGCACCATTCAACGTCATAATATGAAAATTATTGAAGAGGCACCGGCTATTTTTACAATGCCAAAATACTTCGATGACATGGAACGAGCAGCAATTCAAATAGCAAAAGCACTTAGATTTGAAGGAGTTGGCAGTGCTCTTTTTCTCTACTATCCTGCTGAAAGCAAATTCTTTCTCTATGATTTTTTTCCTTACTTGCAAATGGAGCATGCTTGTACAGAAATGCTTGCCAGCATGAATCTCTGTGCATGTCAAGTGCAAATCGCAATGGGAATTCCTCTGAATCGCATCAAAGATATTCGAATGATGTTAAATGAGTCGGCTTGGGAAAATACTCTTATTGAATTTGATAAGGTAGTGAAAAAGCAAAGATCATTTGGGCATGTGATTGCGGCACGTTTAACAGCTGATGATTTGGAAGGACCAATTAGATCTGTGAAAAGAGGCAGTGTTAAAGAGTTGAATTTTAGATCGACAAGAGATGTTTGGGGATATTATCATGTTACTAATTATCAGCATGTAAGCAGAACACCTTATGGACATTGCTTTGCATGGGGTGAAACTCGAAATGAAGCGCGTCAAAATTTAATTATGGCATTGAAAGAGCTATCAAATATGAATGATATTGCTACGAGCGTTGAATATTTGTTGACATTGTTAGATTCAAGTGAATTTGTTCACAACGCATTTTATGCATCATATTATGATAGAATTATCGCGGAAAAGACAAAAGTTACGGGCAAGCCTGAAACACTCATGGGTGTGATTGCAGCATCTGTGCACATTGCTGAGAGAGAAATCAATAAATTGTTTAGTGAATATCAAACTCAACTCGAGAGAGGTCAAATCACAAGTCCTGAGACACTCACTAATTTCTGTGAAGTTGAAATGATTTCTGACAACTTAAAATACAATGTTGTGGCAGTAAAAACTGGTGAGAATCTCTACACACTTATCATGAATGACTCATATAAGGAAGTAATTATTCATCGATTGCCTGATGGTGGAGTTTTCATGACATTTGACAACACAAGCCATACGACACATTTAAAAGAAGAATTTGGTCGCTATTATGTGACTGTTGGAAACAAAAATTGTGTCTTTTATAAAGATTTCAATCCATCAATATTGAGAAGTCCATCGCCTGGTAAACTCATTTGTTGGCTTGTAACTGATGGTGATGAATTAGTCAAAGATCAACCATATGCTGAAATTGAAGTGATGAAGTCAATTTTGACACTTTATTGTCAAGAAAATGGAGTTATAAGATTTGTCAAAACTCCTGGTGAATATCTCGAGCGTGATACTATCATTGGCCATTTAGAACTTGATTATTCCACAACAGTGCCAGAAGTTGAGAAATATACTGGTAATTGGCTATTCGGTGATTCTTATCTTAAACAGGAGGGTCATATTCGAATGATGAATAAATATAAATCAATTTTAAGCAATAGTTTTGCCGGTTATTGTTTTCCTGATCCTTATAATGAACCAAACTCACGCAAATTTGTTAAAAATTTTATAAATCATTTAAAAAGTCCGAAATTGCCTTTGGAGGAACTCAGTGAAATCATGAGAAAATATTCAAGTCGACTTCCACAAACAGTTGAGCAGAAAATTCGTGGACTTATGAAATCTTATGAAAGCAACATGGACAGTATTATGATAAACTTTCCAGCTGGCAAAATTGCTTTTGTGATTGACGATTATGCATCATCTATTCAAAAAGTTCGTGATCGTGATGCATTTTTCATCACAGTTCAAGAAATTCTACAATTAATTCAACGCTATCGTAGTGGTATACGAAGTCACATGAAGAATGTTGTCAACGTGCTTCTCAAACAGTATTACGAGGTCGAAAGTCACTTTCAGTATGCGCACTATGACAAATGTGTTTCACAAATCCGTGAAAAGTACAAAGAGGACATGCAAACGGTTATGAACTTGATTTTTTCACACTCACAGGTTAGTAAGAAAAATTTCCTTATGATGTTGCTGCTAGATGAAGCACTGAAAGATTCTGAGGGCTTAACGGATGAAATTATCAGTACTTTAAATGATCTCACAACACTTACATGTGAAGAACATTCACGTGTTGCATTGAAAGCACGAAAATTCTTAATTGATGCACACACACCCTCATATGAAATAAGACGCAATCAATTGGAGTCAATTTTGTTATCAGCAGTTGACCTTCGAGGATCAAATGGTGTGAATACAGATGGTGTGCAGCATTTGATTGAATCACAAACAGCTATTTTTGATGTTTTGCATGAGTTTTTCTTTTCAACAAGCACAACTTTGTGTAATATTGCAATGGAAATTTATATTCGTCGAATCCGTCTACCACACCAATTGTCATCAGTGCAACATTGTGAACATCGACTGAGTCACAAGCGAAATGCCATTCCAGCTGTGTATTATACATTTAAACTTCCAAATGCACATCTTGAGACAATTGACAAACAAAAAGGCACAGTAGCACCGATACGAGTCGGATGCATGACAGCTATAAGCGAAATCGAATATTTTTATGAAGTAATTGACACAATTCTTAACCATTTTGAGATCGAAATGTTTATATCGAGTAGTGAGCCAATTTATATCATTTATATTGCGGTTAAAGGTCTTACTGATTTGCCTGATGATGAAATGTCAAATCTTCTTCAATCTTTATGCTTGCAACAACGTGATGATTTATTGATGAGAAAAGTCAGACGAATAACATTTTTAATATTGAAGAATAAGAGTTTTCCAAAACTATTTAATTATCGTGCTCGTGATATTTATGAAGAAGATCGAATAACACGAAATATGGAGCCAGCAGGCTTTTATCAACTTGAAATTAATCGTATGAAATTGTATGAAATTCAGCGATTACAGACTGATAATTCCCGCATGAATTTATACTTGGGCACAGCTTCTATAGGTGAAGATCGCAAGCTAAATGATTTTCGCTATTTTATTCGTGCAATCGTTCGTCATTCTGATTTGATCACAAATTCAGTGTCATTTGAGTGTTTGATGAATGAAGGAGAGCGAGTTTTATTAGAAGCGATTGAGGAGCTTGAAATTATCATGACTCTGCCTCAATCAAAGAAAACTGATTCAAATCATATTTTTTTGACATTTTTACCTTTCGTCATTATGGATCCAAATCTCGCAAAAACAGAAATCAACAAAATGATTTCAATTTATTCAACACGATTGTGGAAATTGCGAGTATTGCAGATTGAGATGAAGTTTATATTTCTTTCTCACAAACAAGACAGTAAAAATTATCGCTTGTTTGTGACAAGTGAGCTTGGATATTTTATGGATGTGTCAATGTATGAGGAAGTTCTTGACACTCGAGATAATGTGATAAAATTTAAATCGATTGATTCCGAGTCACCAGGACCGTTTGATAATTTGCCGATAGCAACACCATACAAAACTCGCGATTACATTCAACGTAAAAGATTCCTTGCCCAATCAAAAGGTACAACATACTGCTACGATTTTCCTGATATGTTTCGTCAGATGAGTGAGAAGCTTTGGCATGAATTTTTCATAGCAAGATTAAATGAACAAATTCGTCGACCAAATCAAGTACTTATTGAATGCAATGAATTGATTCTTGTGGGTGAAAAATTGGCAGAAGTGAAACGACCTCCTGGTGAGAATGAAATGAGTATTGTTGCATGGAAATTGAAATTAGCTACACCAGAATTCCCCGATGGTCGTGAAATTATACTTATTGCTAACGATTTAACAGCATCTAATGGCGCAATAAGCATACACGAGGCACTTTTCTTTGAAAAAGTTTCGCAATTGGCACGTTTAAGAAAAATTCCGAGAATTTTCATTTCTGCAAGCACGGGCGTACGTGTAGGTCTTGACGATGAGCTGAAATCAATGTTCAAAATTGCATGGAGAGATCGAAAAGATCTCGATAAAGGCTGTAAATATCTTTATCTTTTATCAGAGGATTACACTGCGATTTCAGACAAAGACATTTTACGCACTGTGTTGATTGAGGACGAAGGTGAATCTAGATATCGCATAACTGACGTAATTGGATTAAAAGAAGGCCTCGGTATTGAGAACCTTCATTTTGCGAGCATGATTGAGAGTGAAACAGCACAAGCATACGATGATATTGTGACAATCTCTATGGTAACATCTCAGACTACTGGAATTGGAGCACAAATTGTGAAACATGGTAGTCGAGTAGTTCAAATTGAAGATTCAGCATTGGTTTTAGCAAATTATACATCTTTGAATAGAAGTTTAGGTTTTGAAGCTTATACTTCAAATCAACAGATTGGAGGATGTGAAATTATGTCTAAAAATGGAATTGCACATAAAATTGAAGGTGAGTAAGACATTTATAAAGAAAATTTTATATTAATAAAATATTTATTTAACAGCTGATGATTTGGATGGAATTTACACAATTTTACATTGGCTTTCATATATGCCTGAAAAACGTGGAAGCAGATTACCAACTGTCATTCCATGCGATGAAATCAATCGGAAAATCGATTTTACACCAACAAAAAGTCTCTTTGATCCAAGAATGATGCTTAGTGGTCGTTATTGGCGTGATAGATGGGAGTCAGGTTTCTTTGATCGTTATTCGTGGTCTGAAATAAAACAATATTATGCACCATCAGCAATTATTGGTCGTGCAAGATTAGGAGGAATTCCGGTCGGTGTCATTGCTGCTGAAATGAGAACAAGTGAAGTAAAAATACCAGCGGATGCGGGCCAATTGAATTCTCAAGAGAAAATCGTTACTCAAATTGGAAATTTTTTGTATCCAGATTCAGCTCTTAAAATTGCACAAGCAATTAAAGATTTTAATCGCGAGGATCTTCCATTAATAATATTTGCAAATTGGCATGGAATTTCATCGGGACAAAGCAGTATGATGAGTGGACTACTAAATTACACAACAATGATTGTGGAAGCTCTGCGAGAATATAAACAACCAGTTTTGGTATATTTGCCTCCACATGCTGAAATGAGAGGTGGGACATGGAATCTTTTCAGTTCATTCATAAATCCACAATTTATAGAAATGTATGCAGACATTGAGACAAAAGCTGGTGTTGATAATCCTGAAAGTGACGTTGAAAAGAAATTCAGATTGAAAGACATCAAAAAACTCATTTATCGTTTAGATCCACAAATTCTTAGTGTAAGTAAAAAATTGTTATGAAAATTATTCAAAATAAAATTTTTTAAAACGTTAGATGAGAGACGAAATGTCAATCTTGGACATCAATGATGAACGAGCAAAAGATTTGGATGAAAAAATTAAAGAGCGAACACAAAAGCTGGTTGATCCTTATATATCTGCTGCAGTTTTGTTTGCTGATATTCATGACACATCAAGTCGACTTGTGGAAAAAGGCTGCATTGGTGAAATTGTACCGTGGCGCACATCAAGACTTTGGTTCTACTGGCGGCTTAAAAGAATGCTTTTGACAAATTACTTTATTCAAGAAATTTTGAAATGTGATCCGACTTTGACACATTTAAAAGCTACATGTAAATATAAATTTGATATAAGAGCGATTCTCAAACTTGATTTCTGTTAAAAATTTTCTTAGAATTCAAATTTCTCTTTAATTATTTAATTTTATCTAAAACTGAAGCTCTTCAAAGACGTATTTTAAGCTATAGTTTAAGAAGTAATAACACTCAGAGCAAATGAATAATTGATTAATGAGATATTTTAATTTTTATCAGCGTTGGCAACTTACAATTACGAATTTTTCAGTTTCTAGAATTGATTTTTCTCGAAAACTACTCAATCAATATTCATGATTTTGATATCAAATGATTACATTTTCAATGAAGTTTCTGATTGTGTAAAGAGTTATACAAATAAAGCTAGCAATTAATCAGAAATTCGATTTTAGTTAAGAAAATTTCTGTAAGTTGCCAACAAAAACGCTTTAGTTACATTTTTAAATATTTAAAA
>JACWBX010004556.1:690-14729 GCA_014622435.1 Polypedilum pembai
TAGTAAATGGCATGATTTACCATCATGCCACGGAAAGTTTTCAGAGCGTGAAAATATAGATTAAGAACTAGTAATAACGGAAAGCTAAAGCACGATAATAGCATGCTGATTTCCGTTTTTCGACTAGTTGATTTCTTTCCGTTTACTTTCCGTTGGTTACCCGGATGAAACTAATTAAAAGCATTTATTGTAAACTTAACTGGCTCATAAGATAGTACTTAATATTCATGATGTGTTTGCACATTTGTTCATGATATTAATTTCATTTCACGTGAGTAGCAATAGTAGAAGGAAAAACTCTATCATCCATATTGATAGACAAAAGCTTTATGCTAATGCATCATGATTGATTTGGTTCAAACAGCAACAACAACTTGCTTGTAGTAATATGCAAATCCCTTTTCAGTAAAAGCATCAATGAATGAAAATATGATAGAGAGAGAGAGAGTGAGAGAAAAACACGGAAATTGATAGGAAATGATAGAAGCGAATAGAAGTAAATTTAAACTAACATATTTTCCACATGTATAAATAACCAGGAAGATGTAAATTTCATAAAATTTGAATTTGAATGGATGGTGTATGTGTGTTTGTGGTTGTAACAAGAGAGGAAGATGGATGGATTGGTTTCACACCTCAATTTCATGTACTATCTCATTTCCAATTTAAAGTCTGCTAAAACTTTTTCTTTCGTGGCTTTTTTAAAGTTCTTTTATTGGAAATTTTTCACCCTCAGCTCGTATCTCTCTCTCTCTTTCTCACTCGTTCAATTTATGATGATCTATGCAAAGTACATTGTCAGAAGCAGGCAAGCTTTTCTCTCTTGATGATAGTGAAGTTGTTGAAATGTGAAATTTATCTCTTTAGCACATTTTCTGTATAATATGAGTTTTCAACATTAATTACTTTTTTAAAAAATCATGAAGTTAGCACCAAAATATTTATATTTTCAAAATACGTTATTTTTAAAATGCGCTTAAAACTACTAGTAAATTATTTAAATAAACTTTTGATCTCACGGTCGCCAAACACACAATTGAGAGGAAAAATCTAAACTTTTCATTGATGACTGCAGTTTCCTTTCTCCCACACAGATACACACACACAAACACTCAACACGCCACTAACAATGTAATTTAAAATCGCAATATCGCGTGTATGCCATTGCTACTGAAATCATATAAAGGCAGTATGCTACTATTGTGTATACATACATAAAAACATATACAAAAGCAGACATGCATAAAATTTTTCTCTCACTCGTTCGCTCGCATTTCTCTCATCAGTTGTTTGAAAATTCAGCATATTGAGGGAAATAAACTTATCTGAAACGACATGTTCTACATTTTTATGAAAGCATGAAAAAGTCCTCGTTTTTATTATTACCACTCTCATATACACATATGCATATTCAACAATTCGAAATTGTGTTACATTTGAGTGATAAAAGTGCTGCGGCGGTTGAAGATGTGCAAATAATTACAATTCATACTCAACTCACAATCTCACTCTTTTTTCTGTTTCATTAGACAATATGTGTAAAGCTTTTTATTTGTTAACAATCCATAGTTTCTGTGTTAATGAATGCAATTTCCATTTTGTGTTTTTCCAATTATTTGTCATTTTCATTATTGTGCGTCTGTGTATGTATTAAATGCAATTTCCGCTGTAATTTCATTTATTGTGCAATTGATGAATGCAAATGAATGTATTTACATCGAAACAGATTTTTTTTATTTATTTATTTGCATACCATTAATTGTGAGCGTTGATTAAAAATAATCAGATGTAATCCTGCTTACTTGAGCGATATAAAAAATTATGACATATTGAAAAATTGACTTGTTTTAAAAATATTAATGAGCATAATTTTACAACTTTCTACTCTTAAAAAAATGAATATTGAATTACTTTTCTCAGAATTATGAGCAATATTCATAAAAATTGAACTTTTCCTACTTGCAAATAAAAAATTTTTTTATAAAAGGAGGAAAACTTTTTCGATTACATTTTTAAAAACTTGAAAACTTCATTTCTAGAGAAATTCAATTAGTGTCAAATATGGAAGGAATAAAAACTAAATAATAATCGATTCAAACTGCTTTCAACTATTCATTCATTTTTCTACACGTAGAGAATTTTAAAGGTCTACACAATATGAATATAAAAAATCTCACATTCAATGATTGTGCTTTTCTTTAAAAATGAAGAAATTCTTAAGTTTACATTCATCCAATTTTCCAATGTTTACACTTGGAATTCTTTCCATTTAGATTGGAATATTTTCCAATGTTTGGAAATTGCAGCATGGAAAATAAGTGTGTTTTCAATTGCTTGGTGAAGGTCCATTATAATTGACACGATGAGCTTACAAGTACATGATAGTACTTGAGTAAATTTCAATGAACAAATAAAATTAATTTGTTCAAATTAAAATGAGATAGAAAGAGAGAAATAATTTTGCATTTCATGCTTGAATTTTGATTGAAAATTTTAAAATACTTTCTGTATTTGAAAAGGAAAAAAATTGTTTTACACCCATTCAATTTAATAAAAATAAAAACATGCAGATTGAGAAATAACAATGGAAATAAAATAAATTTTCTCTTTCTCTCTTTAAGGGATGAAAATGGTAAGGACAAGAAATCGATTTCTCATATATCTACATTTGCCGAGTAAAAGAGAAAATTTATTTTAGAATAGAAAATGTCCTAAGCACAAGTTCTCTCACACGATATAACATTCACTCATTGAATAAACAATAATAACAACAATCTTATCCACAGGCAAGCATTGGAATGATTAATGAAAGTCATGTCATTGAAAATGAACGAAAAATAATTTAGTAAATACACACAGAGGATGAAAAAACTTTCCTCTTCTTCCTTTTTTGAAATGTTAGAAGCATGAAAAAAAAGTTGTCCAGAGAAGAGACCCAAAATGAGTAGCAGCAACAAAAGAGGAAAAGGCAGAAAAAAACTAATTTAATCATGCACATAATTAAGAAGTCGTCGTAAATTTTAGAGCTTTATTTCACTTACGTTTCTTTCTCCTTGCTTTTTGCCTTTTCTTGATCACGCTGATAAAAATTCATTAAAAATAGTCCATATTTCTACTGAAATTCTTTTCTCTTTCCCTCTTCTATTTATTTTAAAGTTCATACCCTTAAACGTAGGCATTTCAATTGTAATATTAATTTAATTTAATTTCTCCACCGCTCTTTCTTTTTTGCTTTCTTTCTTAATTTAAAAACATTGTATAAAGAGTTACACGATTTCCTCATCACCATCATCATCTATAAATGAACTCTTTCTTCTTCTTCTACTTTTTATCTTTGCACAAATGCCATTTTGAAAATTTGTGGAGTAAAAGGAAAGAGAGAGAGAGAGAAAGAGAGCACAAGCACAAAAGCGTATAATGATAATGCTACACAAACCTTATGATAATAAAATAAAATTTTTCTCATTCTTTCATGCTAAATATACCAGGATAAGAAGAAAGAAAAGAGTGAGTGAATTGAAAGTAGAAGAAAAAGAAGTAAAAGAGCTAACCATGTGAAAAGGAAGGTGAATATTGCTTGCAAGCATACCCACAAATGCCACATAAATTTCTCTCTCATTGTTTGATTTTTCACTAGATTTATGGACTTTTCATGTTGAATCTTTATTTTATGCTTCCATTTTTCTTCACATTTAAAGTTTACTCCTTCTTGTCTGTGTTGTTGTTTAAACAAAGAACAAGAAGAAGAAAAATAAACAGATAAACAATGGACACAAGATAAGAAATTATTAATGGGAAGATTATTGGAAACAAACTTCATAAAATTGAATAGAGAAAATTTATAAAATAAAGATTTTTGACCAAAAATCTCATTCAAAATTGTTCGAACAAATTCATACTTCTCAAATTATATTTATTGTATAGTAAGTAGATTTTTATATTATTAATTGAAAGCTATTTTTACCTAATCTCAAACAAAATTGTAATAAAACCTTCATAAAAGCATTATTTCTATAATCTTAAACCATTTAAATCATAAGCGCTTGCTTTTAAGTCTTTTGTTTAATTTCAATTTCCTTAAACAAGAAAAATGAAAATTCTCTCTCTTATTCAATTTGCTCATCTTAGCATAAATCAAAATCTTCATAGCGTGAAATAGAATTATAAATTCAAATACAAAAAAAAGACAAATTGAAAATTATCAAAAAAAGAACAAGAAGCCACACAGAGATATGAATATAAAAAGATTCTCATTAAAGAAAAGTTTAAATTACCCAAATGATATTGCTGAAGTAACTACACGTGAAAAATTACCATGAAATATACTCATAAAACTTTGTAAAAAGTTTTATAATGCTCGTAAATGTTGTGGTTGACACATCACAAACAACTAGTAGCACTTCATAGCTCTTTATTGAATTTTTTTCTACTTTCAGTTCTTGTGTAAATATCAGCAACTCGTAGTAGAGTAAATCGCACATGATCCATAAAGAAATTTTTTTCCCGATGCACGAATCTATCTACTCAGTGTGAAGTAAATTGTGTCAATATTATACAACAACGCTATATTGTGTTTATCCTTTCATGATTTTTTTCTCATATTCTCGTTCATTTACCGATTGGTTCTTTTGAGCAGGAAAAGAATATAATTCATATTTTTTACCACCATTGAAAAACCTCAGCAAAAAAAAAATAACTTTTTTGATAAATCGCATTTTATTTGTGAAATTGATTAAAGTATAACTGGGTTTTTGCGGATGGCTCTTCCGACAACTTGGCTGCCATTTTCTCGTGAGTAATAAATAAAATAAAATCGCTCATTCGGTGGTCAACAAAAACACTCATACGTGTGTATGTTTGCAAAAAAAATGAAAAAATGAGTGTGTGAAAAAAGACCCAGATCATATACAGAAACACTCTCAATGTGAAATGGTGTAAACTAAAAAATATTTTTTATCAAAAGAAAAGTGTTTGCCATGTTTTTAAAATTCATTCATTCTTGACCCTTGACTTGCTTCACTAACTAAAGAGAAAATTGCTAAGAATAGCATAAAAACAAAAGTTCCAAATAAGATTTCCAATTTTTCACTTACATGCATAGATGTGGGAAGAAAAAAACAAAAATATTTTTCTCCTTGTTACAAAAGCAATTCATCATTTCTCGTTATTGTTGGATGAAGCTTGACTTTAATACTATGATGTACATAAAAATCTATATAAAACAGCAGTCAGTAACTCAAACGCTATAATAAAAAGCTTTTAAATAAGTGGGTGGATAAACAGCTACCAAGCTTATGGGTTTTAATTTAAGCACAATCATTTTGGAGATTTTTTAGTAGATTTGTTGTTTACAACCAATAGTAGATTGTACACTTTCTTTAAATAAATTTCACAATAGACCAAGCACAAGAATCATGAAATTTTTCGAAGAATACAGAATGAAAGCATTCAGAATTTTGCGAGCGAAAAGTTTTAAATGGTTTGTGCGAAAACTTTTGTAAAGAAATATTTTCTCTGTTTACACAACTATTACGAAAGAAGAAAAGAAAAAGGAAATGAATGAGTGAGTGAGTGACTACACCAATCTAATTCATTGAGCTATCTATATTCATGATCTTCTCATACCTATTACATTGATTGCTGATGATGATGGCAATGAAGATGCTTTAATCTCTATCTCGATGTCGAAAATCCATTTACGATAAGATGAAGCGAGGCGATAAGACCAAGCAATAGGAAGACAGAAAGTGGAAAATCGATAAAACAAATTAAAATTAAGTGCCCATGAGGTAAACTTTAAGTAGCGTTACAACGCCTCAGAAAGAAGATGAAACTTTCAATTCAATTAACGTCAAATTACTCTCTTTCTCATGCCTACACACTGCCTTTAATTACTTGCAGCAGCAGTGGTAGCTACTATATACTTTACCTACCTTTACATTTAAAAAAATTCCATGGGAAGTAAAAGCTTGCTCTTTTTTTTCTTCCTCTGCTTTCAACACATAAATTCAATCATGGCAGATGTTTGCTTAGGATGACTAAAAATTTCAACTATATACACTTTTGTTTGTAAGCAAAGAGAGAAAACTTTTTGAGATAAAAAAGTCTCTTATGAACCATCCTTTCCGCTTGACCTCAATTATACACCCCGACAAATACCTTCGGTTCTACTAAATTTTTATTTATATATGTTCTTATAATATAATATTCAATCGAGAGAGTATTTTGCATGAAGCTTACCTTTCAAATTTTATTTGTTGAAAAGTTTTCACACAAGTTTTTGTCCTCAGTAAAAAGAAAACTCATGAAGGAATTTTTATTTTTTGTTAGTCACTAAATTAAGAAGAGAGAAACATTTTATGTAGCATGTAGAAATTTTCAACTCATACAAAATGGAACATTAGACGGTCGTAAAAGCTTTCTCTCTTCAGCAAACACGATATTTTAATTAAATTAAATTACAACGTGAAGGTGAGGAAAAAAGATAAGGCTAAGACACTTGTATAATTTCAACTTTTGTAGAAAAATATTTGAATTTAAAAACTACAACAAAATGTTTAATTAAAAATTTTAATGTAATTCTCAATTTTAAAAAATTGTCAAAAGTGTCCTTATTTTGATAAAAAGAAGTTTTTCTTCATATAAGCCAAGGTAAAAAATTTAAATAAATAAGGATGGTAAAATTGGAGCATGAAAAAAATTATGTAAATGTGGATTAAGTAATGAAATTATGTCTCACTATTTAGCTTTATCTCTTGACAGTCGCCTCAAAACGAATCTTTTTAATTATTAATTAGCGTCATATGATGCTGACACCAATTAATGTCATGTAGATGCGAATTATGATAAGCATATGAGGCAGTTTGCTGCTATCAGTAAGATGCATGGCTCATTAATTCTTATTTAATTGGTGACAAGCAATTATAGAAGCTATAAGAACAAACAATTAAAAATTTGCACACGATTACCTCATTCCAAACTTCACAATTACTTAATGAGTGCGAAATTGCGACAAAGAAGGTCGACTAAAAACATAAAATAGCAAGCGAAAGATTAATTGCGCAAAGAGTGTTGTTGAATAGACCTTTAAGCATCTCATATTTAGGTCATGCGAAGCAAGCATACAATGCTATCAAATTCAATGTGCACAACTTGCTTCTTGCTATCAGCATGCAATGTTGCGGCAAGAACCATAATGGTATAAAAAGAAGTAAATTATTTTGCACCAAAGAAAATAGAAACGAAGTTTCGTCATCAACAAACGAACAAAATTCATTGAAAAATTACTGGAAGCGCGTTTTAACTTGAGAATTTTTAAGAATTCGCCATTTAATTAAAGCCTTGAAATTTTAGAGAAGTGTTACTATGAAAAAAATAAATTTGCTCTTCCAAGAAGGCCAGAAAATAAATAAGTAGCTCAAAAAGAGGTTGCGATAACAAGATAAGATGCTTGTACAGATTGACGTCAAGCTATTTCAGCAATAAATTATTCAACTGCCAAAAAATTCGACAAAGAGCTTTCTTAGGTTAAAGTTTATTTTTTTCGCTTTCACGCTTTTGCCATCCCTTGAAATAATATAGTAGAATTTTAAGTATACATTATTATTTTCTATCTAACCTGTAAACAATAAACCACATAAAAAAAAAACGATACACAAACACTTTTTTCCAGTCTTTTCATTGTAATTTTCTTTCATTGCCTTTTTTCACTCACTTTTTATGCATTCTTAGCTCGAGATGCTTTATTTCTACCTGCTCTCTTGGATGATTTATTGCTTTTCACTTTTTCAAAGCAAACAATATATAGACTCTAGAAATGTATACGAGCAGACACACATATAAATAGCAGGCAGAAAGATAAGAGGGAGGAGTGATGAGAAAGTGAGGCGGCATAACAATGCTATTTCAGCATAAAAAGCAAGCAATCCTGCTCCTCACTTTGCCTCCATAAAAATCCTTGTTATGTGTGTAATGTACACACATCATAACACTATGAGCTCATGGTGCGCAACCAAGAAAGAAAGCACAGAAATTCTCATTTAATATACCTGCTGCTGTTACATTTATGAAAGGTTCTCTGTTATTAATTTTTGTGTGATAAATCATTACCGGTTGAATCATTAAACTTTTTCTTTCATTTTTCAAGGAAGATAAAATCAAGTCAATTGAGGCGAAAGAAGAACATTCAAAAGGTTACAATGATGCTTAAAGTTCCACGTGATATGAGGCCAAAAAGATGTATGTACATATACATGTTTTTTTCGCGTATACAAGCTATGAAGGTAAATCAAGAAGCGTAGACGCAGTAACAAAACAAAGACAATACATAAATTTTAATGAACAAGGATCTATTTGGAGTGTATAGAGCGTTAGATGACATTTACTTAATTTATAGCATACTTTCTTATTCTTAGTTTTTCTTGTGCTTATAAAAGCATTTTCAGTATCCAAGTTGCAAGAAATAATAGAATGTTTTTTATTTTGTTTAAATTTTGCGATTGTCTTTGTGCCATTCTTTTCACATAAGTTTAACTTTAAACCATAAAACTTTCTTCATCTGTTTTCCCTTTGACCGAAAATTTACTATTTAGTAATTCAAATTAAATCTGTTTAATATATTTCTATAAAATTCTTTTACTTCTTCATTGAGTTGTTTACTTATTATGCTTTATATTTATTCCTATTTTATGTTCTTGTAAAAGTTTTTATAAACAAAACCATGAAAGCTTTAACCTCTAACAAATTCTCCTTCTCTAAAAAGTTTAGGCAATGACATTTTGTTACAGCAGAACAAATAGATTTTAAGCCATTTTTAAAATGAATTCGATAAAATTCCATACAAATATGAAATTCCCAATAAAACCAGTAGCTAAAACTTTTTCGATTTACTACTTACATGTTCCAATAAAATTGAAATAATTTTTTGCCCTGGTTTATAGCATTAGATAGAGAGAAAGAGGGGAAGAAAATTTAAGTAGAACGACAAAATGTTTAAAGCTTGAAAAATATCTCTTTGATAATAATTCTCAAGAAAATCAGCAAGAAGTGGAGAACATAAATTTTGATACGATACAAAAACGACTGCAAAGCGTATAAAAGAAAGAAAAAAATTTAAAATGTAAAACATAACAGCCCATCGAGAGAAAAAATAGAGAGATAATCGCAAGGAGAGGATTCGAATCACTATGGATCAACAAGTTTTCTTTACGAGTTGTAGCAAAAAAAATTTATCATCATATTGCAATGAACAGGAAAAAAGTTGAATATAATTCTCAAAGTACTCGATGTAAAAAAGGCTTTAGCTTTCACTCACTCGTACTCGTATCAATTTTTTTGCTTTCGGCTCTTGCTATGGGTTACCATATAAAGCGTATAATGGCCATTGAATTCTACGTGAATCATCCATGAAATATTCCAATCCTCTGGATAGACATTATTCTGATAATGCTAAAGAGAGAAAAGATGAAGGAAGGCGAATGAAAAGGGTTGCATTGGCAAGTTATGTAGAGTATATACATGAAAATGACTCTCGCTCTCTCTCTCCCACTCACTCATTCACTAAGTAGGCTGACGGGAGAAGAAGGACGATGGTGGAGCGAAAGCTTTCAAGACAACAACAGCAACTACGTAAAAAATCACTTCTTTCACAAAAGGATTTTTCATGTTATTTATGTTTGCCTATCGTAGTGTGTTATAAGAAAAACACAAGAAAGCGGAGCAAAAATAAACTTTGGAAGGGTCCATATTTCTAATGAAGTTCCTATGTTGTTGCGTACAAGGCGATAAATTTCAATGTTATGATAAACATCATGGAATAAAGAGTACTGAAAAAGCGGGCGAGCAAGAAGTGAGACTGAATTTTACCATCAACCTTCTTTAAAGAAACAAAGTTGGTGTTTGTTAAATTTGACACCTTCAGCGTTGCCTTTCACGCTTGCATTTTAAGCGAGAAGTGAGAAAAATTCAATTTTCATTTTCAAAGCACAAGTCTTTGCTTTAAATTAAGGTGTTTTAATGAGAGAATTGTGACAAGAAGCATGCAACAAAATTTCCTTCAAAAAATTTCATTTATAATAACAAAGAAGAAGTTTCATAGACAATCTGCTTCTTTTCACTTATTCCCTCTACTATTTCATGAGTTTGAACTTTGCTGCTTTAATAAGAGAATATATGAAGGTAAAAATGTGTTTCTGTGACTTTTTAATTGAAAGATTAACTACAATGTGAGAAAGTAATAGAATGAGAATTTTATAACTCACTAACAATGTTATCATATGAGAAAAACTTTAATTTCACTTTAATCTATTTTTTTAAAGCTCAATCAATGGAATTTCATGCTTAAATCCTACATTAAAATCTTTTAACAATTGTCAAAACAGACTATGTACATGAAACATTTTAATTCCTTAATCGAATCAAAAATTTAGGAAAAAAGAATTTGTTGGGAATTTTCATAATAAAAGATAATCTTTTTGTCTAAATTTTCTCTGTCCAAACCTTGAATTGAAAATTCTGATCCATTAAATTCAATTCCATTGTGTCTTGAAATCATGAATTGAATGTAAAATGAAATACCAATTGGCTCATGAAATATGCACTAGAATATAATATAGACTCAAAATAAGAAGATTAAACTAAAGAACTTTGACACAATGTGCTTTAATCAAGTGTTATTCATATAATATTACAAAAAAAAGTCTCGACATTTTTATCTTCTTATGTTAATCACAAAGTTAAAAAAAGTGAAATCTTCTTCATTCTTTTGAAACGAAACAATTGCATTAACTGCGATGAATATAAGAAGTAAAGTTTGCAGACAATAAATTTAATTAAATTTCTTCTATAAGCTCAAAATTTCTTCTTAAAAAGTTCTTCTTGACTTCCTTCCTTCCTCAGCTCATTTGATACTTTTCAATCACTTTTGATGCGAAAACATTGAGACAACTTATTAGCGAATAGGAGAAGAAACCACACAAACAAAAACTGGGAGAGTAGAAAGTTGAAAATGAGAAGAAATCAAAAGTTAAGAAAGTTTTAATATGCGGGCTCGAGGGAGGTTTGTGTGAGTGTTTATATGGAAACTGGGAAGAAAATTATAATAGAAATGTATCGAGAACTTTTCTCGCTCTTGTAAAAGCGAGAAGAGAAAATGAAATTTTATAAACTTTTTCTCCATAATGATTATATCTCATGCTTTGCAATAACTGATGGACTTTAGTGAACTTCGTTTTCGTTTGAATTTTTTTTATAAAAGAAGTTTTTTTGTAGAAATAAGCATTAACGTGTAAACAACATTTTTAATAATAATTTGAAATAAAATGAACTTCATTCTTCCTTATTTTCTTATTATTTTGTATTTTCAAAGAAGTCTTTTCATTAAATTTATTCAAAGAGATTTTTTATTTACCTTTTCCATCATTTAAAGTTGAAACACTGAAAATATGGAAAAAGTGCAATTCCTTTTGCAAATAGCAGGAGCAGCAAGATGCCTTTGCAAGATGTTGTCAAACGAAGTAAAAAAAAGTGCATATTTAAATTGAATATGCAATGGCAGAAAGCTTCATGTATGAACATTTATAGAAATGAAATAAAATCTCAATCATAAATAAAGCATAAAAAGACCTTCTAAAGAAATGCATTTCGCTTTTAATGAATAATAAATAATTTATAAGTATTTTCTCTTATATACACATAAAAAATGCATTAAATTTTCCTCTGTATATCATATATAGTTATGTGTGAACATTGGCAAGGTTGAGTAGATAAAAAAATGAAAATATTCAAAATAAAACCACAACATCTATTATTTTGATCTAAATTTACCTACAAAATTCTTTTTCCATTCAATCTGATTTTACAATTTTCATTTTCTTACTCCTATTCTAAAATATTTTCCATTTTATTCGCGCTTCGTTAGAAAAAAAAATTTTGCACATTTTGTGGCTTTTATAGAAAAAGCTTTTTCTTCTCATAAGGTTGTAGTTATGAACAAAAATTGTCCTGGTATAAATGAACAAAAAGTGAAAATTTATGCAATTCAATGGTATGAGAAATTCATAAAAACACACACAGTAGAATATAAACTTATGCATTATGAAAGGAAATGATAATCTGCACTTAGTAATTACGCTAGTCGTTGTGGTGTGCGATAGTACCATGACATATATTATGGAATATACAATTTTAATATCCAATTTGCGAAAGCTTTATATATACTGAAAAATTCATAACATAATATTATCAGAGTGCGGAATTATAAAAATGATTTCGAGAATTTGTTGTCATTCAGTCCGAAAATAAAATATCTAATCGTAAATTTTAAAACAAACTTATTTAGCTTGCATCAACCAATGATTATTAATTCAATATGTTTTTAACAATCTTAAAGCTCAAAGTTTTGTACAAATTTTCTAAATTTAGTCAATTTTAACGAATTTTTCGAAATTTGAAATTTTTATTTTCGAAAAAGAAAGATTAATTTCCATAACCTGATTATAATAATGAAATTAGCTTTATGAAAATGTAAAAATTTTAAAATCCATAAAATATCATCACAGTGTAAGAATTTTAATCTAAATGTGTCATAAGTTAAATATAAACTTTCTTTTTATAACATCTTCCTCGTGTCATAAATTGGAATTTATTCGCACGTATGTCTCTCATCGAAATATTTACTTTATTGTGACAGGTATAATAAAATCTCATAATAAATGTGATGGAAGCATGTGAGGAAATGTGACACACGCAAAAAACAATCGAAAAATAAAGTTTTTAATAACACTCTCGCAAAAAAAACATAAAATAACAAAATTCATTGCACAAAACCGAAAGAAAAAGCAAAGCAAGAAATATCGTGGGGAAATGTAAACAAGTAAAAAAATTAATAAAAATTCATAAAACTTGCTTCACTCTGTGCGAGGCAAAAAAAGCTTTTAGTATGCGGGTGAGAGAAAATTCAGTTACTTGCCTTTTACTCTCAAGCATATCTGGCAACAGCAACAGCAACAGCAACGAGAAAAAATGGTAAAAAAATATATGTTAAGTAAAATATTATGTAACAGAAAATGAGGAAACATTAAATTTTATGGTTTCCTGTATTAATTAATGCCACGTTTGCTTTCAACTCGGGACATGAAAATGAATATGTGCACACTATGTCATAAAATATTTTCACCGTTTTTCGGTTTTCATCAAAGTGGAAAAAGGAAAAGAAAAAAAAATCGCACACAGTTATCGTTGTTTGCACCAAATCAAACATAATTGTGCAACGGAAAATACTCAATATTCACAGTTGTGAATGTTTTAATTAAATGAACATTTCATTTTTCCACATTGAAATTATTGTTCACCGCTGCCGCTTCTGTTGAAACCGTAAGGCATTTTCGTTCGATGTTGATGAACTGCAGACGGCAGAAGCTTTTGAATTCTCACATCAAATTGATACATGAATAAATATAAACAACACTTCCGATATTTTACACTTCAAAAATTTTTTTGCATCTCTGAATATTTTTTGAATGTTTGAATTAATACTGTGGTAAAATTATTACTACCGAATCTTTACAAAGTTGTTGAAAATGTAATCGCTACAAGTTGATCGCAATTTCCGCTCACTTTTTGACTCTCCTTTTTTCACTTTTTTATCAGCAATGTGAAATTCCATTCAATATTCATTTAAAAAAATTTGATTGAAAAATTATACTCACAATGCTGCACGGCAGCATCATTGAGATGTATCGATAATAAATTCCTGCATTGAAATGCTTCTCGATGTGGAAGAGAAGCACAAAAGCGAAAAATAAACAGGAAAAAAGTTTTTTATCGCTCACCATCATCGGCTTGCTTGCAGCAGGAAAGGAAAAAAATAATTTTTATTATTTTTTCTCGAATATTGCAAAAACTTGTTATTATTAGGGTTTGGAAAGTATGCGCAGACCTGCGCATACTATGCGCATACCGAACAAATTAGTATTCGCATAGTATGCGCATACTATGCGCATAGTAAATTTTATTGAAATTTTTCAAATTGTTAAATATTA
>JACWBX010004558.1:0-19536 GCA_014622435.1 Polypedilum pembai
CTTTACGTTTTAATTTAATAAAAATAGGACTAGATTGTCCTTGATCCATTTTAAAACAATAATAAATTTTATACAGAAATCAAACACGTGAAAATAAAAATTGCAACTGTGCAGTAATTAGAAAAAGTGAAACGACATTGTTTAAATTTAAAAAATGAACGTTAAAATTTTTATGAAGCTTAAAATTTATTTTAAATTAAAATAATACAAAAGGAAGAAATAAAACACTAAACAGCTATGAAATACTGATAGAAAAGTCGATTCTTTCTATTTTCTGTTAATTTCATGTGCTAAATATAGCAGTGAAGGAGGATTTTATTTTTTTAAAAATTCGAGACAAATTGACTCGCTTAGAATTCAATATAAAATTTTTTTGCTTCGCAACTTTTATTTGTAAACAATGACAAAAAAATTTCTTCGGTAAAACTGTTTTCCACTTGCCTTTTTCGCTAAAATCTTTTAAACTAAAACTTAACAAAAAATGAATAAATTTACCGTATCAAAAATCAAAAATTTATTCTATTGATTATATATTTTCAACCATAAGAAATTTTACCAAAACAATTTCATTTTATCATTGTAATATCTGCTACCTTCCATGTGAAAAAATAGATGAAATTCCACACGTCGGTAAAGTTCAAATGATATTTTTTGATTAACTTGCTCCCAATTTTCACAGCAACAATAGCAAAAATTCAACCACAAGAAGAAAGAATGTCAATATATCTATTTTTATGTACACAATATCATAAGTAGAAACATAAACAAAGTCAATTGTTCATCACATTCAACATGAAAGGAACGGCCTCGATAAAAGCATTTCAACAGAATGAGTCAACATGAAAAAAAATTTCACACATAACAACAACAAACAGCACGCAGAGCTGTGCCGAAAATTGCATAAATCTCAATAGAGCGAAAGAAGCTACCTTTCGTGCCATTCTGTCTCTTCTGTTTGCGGCAACATGACTACAATGTTGTATGCGTATGTGTGTATAAGTTTCTCACACCAATCTCCGTTCATTTGCTCACTATATGTGTGGTTGTTGAGAAAGGTTGACAATTTTTCCATATTTATGTTACCATTTAAGCTACATATACACACACACGCCTTTCAATCTCAGTTCTAAATATCAAAAGGACACACACATAAGAGCGAGAGAGAAAGAGAAAGATCAAAGCAAGAACATAATTGAAAAGCCGACAATCATAATATCGATGGCATAGAGAAACACAACAGGGATCACACAAGTTGCCGACTTCACACACAGCAAAAAAAAATGTTCATTTTCTTGTATTCTTTCGTTGAAGTGAGAAAGTGTCAATTTAAACAGATTTGAAATGCGATTTATAACAAGTGAAAAGAATTAAATTCATTAATTTACCTTAATCTCCTTTCCACCTTCTCTTTTGCACTTTCTATCGTGTCTCTGCTATTTATGAAGGATTATTTGAGCTCTGTTAAGCTTTTTTGCTTTCACAATTCACGTCTAATTGACCTTAAAAATTGAAATAAAACACTTTTCTTCTCTATTTACCTTTCTTCTCATTTCCTTCCTTTTTATCCCTTTTTTATAACAGCCACCGGTGACTGTCATTATAATCATTGTCTGTAGTCTCTTGTCATTATCATTATGGTCTGCTAAATTGAAATAATGAGAAAAATTTTTCATGTTACGCTGAAAAAGAAAGAAAAACACTGGTCAGAGAGACAAAGAGAAAAATATGAAAATGAAAAAACAAAAAATTATGTTCTCATGCACTGCATATATGTGAAACAACGCATACAAAAAAGAAGATTATACCAGAACGTATTATTCTTGTTTCATTTTCATCCTTTAAGCTAGTCACCCTTGGGCTGCAAACAAATGACATCATGTATGGCTTTGCTATAGTCTGTAGGTAAACGCAAAACTTTAATGGCTTTTATGCTCGATATCTGAATTTATATGAACGTTAGAAAAGTCATAAAAATTTTTTAAATGTGAGAAATAAAATTTTTACATGGAAAATTTGTCAATTGACAATATTAATGGATTTTAAGAATTAAAAATTGTCTAAATAAATTTATATAAAATAATTCTTTATCTGTGCAGAAATTCACTTATACTTTTATAAATTCAATAAAATTCAGATCAAAAGCTTTTATTATTTAATTCAATAAATGAAGTCTCTCACTATGAATATGATTTTTTGCAATTGAATAAAAATCATGTGATTGCATTAAATAAAGTGAAAAAATTCTCTTAAGAGCAAACAGCAGTAGGAACAAATTTTTTATTGATATGGAAACGAATCATTTAACATAAAAAGACATTCTACCTTTTTTCTATTTAATGAAAATTCTTCTAAAAATAATTTTTGCACCTTTTTTGCATGAAATATATTTATTTGCAAGGTAAGAAAATAAAAAAATGTGTTGAAAAATTCCTCCTTTTATGCTACTAAAAACTTAAATAATGTTTAGAAAGAGAAACATCTGGTTGAAGCAGAAAATGCGTGAAAAATTGGCCCACATCATTAGTGAAAATATACAGTGAGAGGAGAGAAAAAAAAGTAATGATCAGGTATAAGCAAGAATAAGAAGAAATCTGTTGTTGTTTTGTGCCCGACACAGAGAAAAATCTACAAAAAATATTCCGTCTTTGGTCATAAATGTAGATGATGATTCCTTCGCATATGCTCACTGTGAAATCGTAAAATTATTGGTTTTCTGGCTTGCTTTCTGTTCACAAATTTATTCGCTTCAACGAAATTCAATAGTCAATTGACGCAAACATTCTCTTCAGCTTCTTATGATGAATAGATGGACGCTTTGCTGTTGAGTAATTGTCTTTCCACATGTCTCTTTCTCTCTAAGGAAAAATCAGCTCCCTGCTACCAGAATAAGTTGAAAAAAAAAATGCATGCACGATGTAACATCTTGCAGACAAAAAATGGATTATTGAATAGAAAGCAAAGAAAAATTATATTTATGACAAGGATTGAGAATTAAAATTTTTTTACTTTTTATCTCATGTTTTAGACAAATTTAGATTCTTTAGATTCTTTTATTCAAGGAGAAAATATCACTGATGAAAATTTTCCAAGAGAAATCATCTCTTGATAGCGAAAACAGAGTAACTATTGAAACTCAAAAATTTTGTATCGAAAAAGCAGTTGGACAGATTTTCGATCTAGTTATTTCCTTGAAGATTTTAAATTCTTTAGTAAATTTTTGATACTTTCGACAAAGTTTATAAACAAAATTTCATAAAACAGCAATAAAACAAATTTTTAGCTCTTAATACGCTGCTTAATATGGCGTCAAAGAATTGTTTCCAATCTATTATAAGAGCCAAAATGTTGAAATTATTAAGAAAGTTTATATTTTAATCTTTTTTCGTCATTTTAATTTTTCATTAAAATTATTTTCCTCTTGATTCTAATCTGCAAGTCTTAAAGCAAGTAATCAATGGATTAAAAACAAAAGACAATTTAACTTAATTGAATTTTAATTTTAAAACGATGCGAAAACTTTGATTCTTAGAAAAACAATAACCAGAATTCTATCTTCAAAACAATCAAACAAAAATTAAAAAGTTCACAATCCTTGGCTTAAAAAGGGGAAGTAATGCATGCAAACATACATGACAAGAATAGATGACACAAGTTACATGTTAACAGATCTTATTCAATGAAAGAAATTGATTTATAATGGCGAAAACATTTGCAGTAGCTCTAATCGTTTTTTAGATGGACTTTAAAGTTTTTTTACTTATCATCTCGAGTTATAGCTAGTAGCATATTTCACGCTTGCCACCGTTACATTTTGCACGCCTTTAAAAACTCCAATTATCTCTACTTTGATTCTACCGTTTAGTACTTGCTTTTAATTACTACAGGCAACAATTTTCCGCAACGATAGCAAAAATGCTACAACAATCACACAAATTTAGCTTCGTTTCATTACTTTCAAGCTTTAAAATTCAATCAACTCGAAAGCGAATTAGAGAGCTAAAATGTGCTCATATTTAGCTTTAAAAAGAAAGAAAAAAATTATTGGAAGTTGTAAAAGGCGTTGCAAACAAATAATGATTGGAATCGTTTAACTCTCAAAAATTTCATCTTGTTATTTGTTTGTTTAAAACAACACTTTTTATTTCTCTGTGGTTTGTGATACAACATTGCTCTGTGAAGAATCAAACTAAATCGATGCAAAGATACAAAGTGAAAGCAATTGAATTGGCAAAGAAAAATAAACAAAAAAGTTCTTTCTTCGTTTTCTATTCAAGAGAGAATACTACAAGTGTAGGAAACTGTATCAACATTTATCGATTTGATATGACTCGTTTATAGTTCAATGATGATGACGAGGAGAAATTGAAATGTATCACACTCTGGAATACTGTTCATGCTCATTAAATAAATTTTTCATGTGATGAGTTAATGTTATGGTTTTTGTATTCGATTTGGACCTTCCTTCAGGTTTAATTGGTAAAGAAGGAGTGAAAATTTATTTAGTTAACAAAATTTGTAAGCAGCACGTGTAAACGAAAAAGAGTAATGGAGAAGAAGAAGAAGAGGCAAAGGCAGGTAAATGTTGTATTAATTTGAGCACGTATTTATCGTAAACCATTGATTAGTTCTTCTCTTCTCATCTTCATCATCATGATCTCTCTCACCATCTTGTCTGTGTCTCAAAACAGGTGAAAACTTATCTTATTGATGATGATTTTCGTTTCATTTGTCTGAGAGTTATAATCACTATTTTGCTGCTGCTCCTTATCATCTTCTATTCTCTTCTTTCCTCCTTGTTCATGCACATTTACCTACCACGAGGCAATGCAACATGCAATGTTATCAAGAAACGAGCAAACTCTATGTAGACCGTGAAATTGCAATTTTAAAAAAAAGTTAAGAAATTTTCTTTTGTATGCATAGCACAGGTCTTTTGAATTTCATTTCATAATAGCATGAATAAGCGAATAAGAGAAGGAAAAAAGAATGTGAAGCTTCAGTGAAAATGTAAAAATCAGTCAACGAAAAAAAAGCATCAAAGCCGACAAAAGGACTTACTAACAGAATCATTGTAATCATCATTTTTTTTTGGTTGTGTAACTATGGCATTAAGCAATGCAACATTGATAAGTCGTAACAACCCGCAGTGGAAAACTTGAAGAAAAGGAAGGAAAAACAGAAATGAATAATAAAAGATGTTGCTTCAGTATAAAAAAAGAATGACAAACCACACAGTGAATAAGAGACAGAGACAGAAAAAAAAGTCAGTCTGTCAGTCTCTGCTGTGTAAAACTCATGACCCATAAAACTCGCAAGCAAAGTGTCATCCAACTTTTCCGCCTAATAAAATCTCATCAATCTGAATTTTTTTTTTCATTTCATAACATCATCTTGCTGTTTGCTGCTTTTTTCCTTAAGGCATTTATATGTCAAGCAGTCACTCATTCGGCAGTGATTTTTAAACTAACCAGAGAAAAAGTGTCATTCATGTCGATTTTGTAACTTCTCATGCTGTGGCTCACTGCTATATATGTTCTCTGTGTTTTGGGCCTTTTTACTTGTAAATACATTAACTTGACTTGACTTTGAAGGACATGTCGCACTGGGAGTTTTTTTTCCCAAAAAATAATAATGTTCTACGCGTATGTTAAAGTTAAGGAAAGAAAGAATGAAAAGGGATGTGACACTTTTAGAGAAAAATGTCATTCATTTAAGGGTAATTAAACATTAAGTGAAAATTCATTAAATATTTAAAATGTTAAAGTAGCAATTTTTTGCTTATTTTGTTTTCATTAATTAAAGTTTATCTGAAATAATAGCGTCTAAGCATAGATAAATAGGAAACGAAAGCAACAACAGAGATATCTTGTGTCGACATGTGGCCATTAAAAGAAGAAGAAATTATCAATCACAACTTGCAAAAAAAAAAAACTATAAGAAAAGTCTAAAGACTTTAGAGAATTTTAAACGAAAGAAGCAATAAAAAAGAGAGACGAGAGAGAGATCGAGACAGAAGAAGAAGATGATTGATTGGATATTTATTAGTACTTAAAGTTGTAATCTGTTGAAGCATCATCGTCATCATCTCTCTCGTTCTCTCAATCTTCTACCTCACTAGTGTATTGTAATTCAATCTGGTTATTTAAAAAATAAGAAAAAAACCGAAACCCAGTAGCTTAGTGCTTAACACCAAATAAATCAGAAATTGTCGGTAATTTTAACCTGACACATCGATCGATCGATCAACAGAGTTGGAGGTACTCAAATTTATCAAATAGTGACAAGACCATGTCACTTGGGAGAATTTTTTTTTGCCACTGGAATTCTGACATTTTCTCGGAATCTTCTTATTATTTGTTTGCGAATGAAGGATCTTCTTTATTCTGCACGTATTTCAGAAGCATAAAAAAATTTTTCTATCTTGATTTCAAATCACTAATAGAATTTTTTTATTGTACCAATTTCATTATAGCTAAATGCGTTCAATAAAAGAGGATTGAAAAAAGTTTTATTATTGCATTGTGTGTCATAAAGTCCGTTCGTTGAAGAAATTAAATAATGAGAAGAAACAAAAAATTAATGCGACCTTTTTTTTGACTCGATGCGGCATAATGACAATAATTTCTGTCGCATGCAATAAGCGAAATGTCATAAAGTCATAAACTCACTCATAATAAGTATCCTTTCGATAGTTTGCTGTTCTGAACGCATGAATGAATGAACTAACAATTTTCCTCTATAAAAGTTTTTTTTAAACAGGAGACGAAGAAGAAGTCGAAAAAAAAATTCTCAAAGTCATAAAACAATAAATTTTAAGATTCTTTAACACAAATAATGAATGTCATATGTTCCAAGAACTCCTCAGCACTTTATGGCTGTGATTTTATGAGGCTTGTTTTTTTAGTGACCGTAAAGTAGTTGAGAAATTTTTTATTTTTATGCCTTTTTGCTAGTTATATATTGTGTATATTGAATTTAGTATGATGTTGATGTGCTTGAATGTTTAAATGATGAAGTTTTTGATTATGCAACACTTTTCTAAGGATTCATGAATGTTAAACTTTAGCAATTTAAAAACTTTCAAAAACATTCACTTTTGAATGCATTCAATGAATTTCAACATTTATTTGATTAAAATTCAATCAATATTGTCAATAATCTCGGTAGCTCTAAAAATTCAAATCAAATTTCTCTTTATTTTGATGAAACGCATTGATGCACTTGATTAAGGTAAATTATCTGTTAGAAAAATATCAAATTTCACCAGTCTATTGTCCAATTGAATTTCAATTAGCTTCATACAGAGTCATAGTCAGCCTCCACTGTGATTTACTCATAGGCCTCAATTTTATCGCATGATTTCTCGATAATCATCCGATATAAACAAATTGAGCATAAAAACATCAATCAATTAGTTTCATTTTGTTCATTTTCAAGTTTAGAGATCATTTAGAAGGTGATATTGGTCAATAATAAATTACAAATGTAGATACGAATAATATTTTTTGTGGTAATTTTCGCTCAACCTATTGCTGCAACATAAAATTGAAAATTGGGAAAATATTTACCGCACAAAATTATTTTTCTCTGTTTGTAAAATTATAATTTGAAAATATTGAAAAATGATTGTGCAACAAAATTTTATACTAATTAGCATTTGTAATTAGTGAAGTCAATGAGAAAAATTATTTGTTTGTTTTGGAATAATTCGAGGATTATTCAATGTTATTTAATAATTTTATAATTTTTTAAAAATAATGAAATTCAACCATTAGGGTAAATGAACCTAATTATTGATCGTTCTCAATTATTGAACGTTTTTAAGAATCATGAATTCTTCACTTATATGCATTCTATTCAATCTAGAAATGTTCGATTATAATTTTCTCATTTGAAATTCGTTTTTAAGTTAAACAGTGTATTATGATTAGTTCCTAAAGCCAAAATAAACCCAAAACTTTAGCTCGCATTGATATGTGAAACAATTTCTTAGAAAACTGTAACATAAACAAAACATCCAATTTCAATAAAAAAAGTTGATTTTTCAGTTGTCTGACCATATCCGAGTTTCGCATATAGAAATGGAGTAGTAAGAATTTCAAGTGTGCGAAACATCACAAACAGACGAGCTGAAATAAATAAAAGTGTGCTAAAATAATAATTAGGGAAAATCGTTCAGAAATTAGGAATCACATTTAATTTTGATCAAATAGCTTTACGAAAAGTGTTAAATAATTGTTTATGTGAAAGCTTGTGAAACTCTACATAGGAAACTTGAAACAGGATCGAAATCAAAGAATTGTTGTGAAATTGTAATTTGAAATGAAATTTTTTAAAAGTGATCAATAATTAGGTTTATTTATCCTAATTCTCTCTTTTCTTCTCATGCCGACAAAGAATCTTTCTTTCTCCCATTTAATTTAATTAAAAATATTTTCATTATAATTTTAATTAACTTTTCATCATTTATCATGTTATTTAATAATTTTATGATTTTTTAAAAATAATAAAATTCAACCATTAGGGTAAATGAACCTAATTATTGAACATTTTCTCTTATATGCATTCTATTCAACCTAGAAATGTTCGATTATAATTTCCTCATTTGAAATCAGTTTTTGAGTTAAACAGTGTATTATGTATGATTAGTTCCTAAAGTCAAAATAAATGCAAAACATTAGCTCGCATTGATGTGTGAAACAATTTGTTAGAAAACTGTAACATAAACAAAACATTCAATTTCAATAAAAAAGTTGATTTCTATTAAGTTGTCTGACCATATCCGAGTTTCACATATAGAAATGGAATTTAGAATTTCAAGTATGCGAAACATCACAAACAGGCAAGCTGAAATTAATAAAAGTGTGCTAAAATAATAGTTAAGGAAAATCGTTCAGAAATTAGGGATCACATTTAATTTTGACCAAATAACTTTACAAAAAATGTTGTATAATAGTTTATGTGAAAGCTTTTGAAATTCTACTTAGGCTTGTAATATGAAATAAAATTTTTTAAAAGTGATCAATAATTAGAAACATTTATCCTAAATATTTCTTTTTTTCCCATGCCGACAAAGAATCTTTCTTTCTCCCATTTAATTTAATTAAAAATATTTTCATAGCAAGGTGTAAAGATCATTCATTCATTCATTGATAAAATTCCAGCAATGAAAAGAAGTGTTAAAGTGTGAAGAGTAAAAATTAATTGTCACATGGCAAATTAACGCAACGCTTAAAATTCCATTAAAATAACAACAAGAGAAAGAAAGAGAGAAAAATGCATTTGAAACCAACCAAAAAGAGCGATAATAATCTTGGGCGGTCTTTTTTAAAATAAAATTATTAAGAAAAATTTAAGAGCTGATAATGACTGTTTATTGATATTTTCAAAATTTGGAAATTTTAAACATTGTAAATTTTAACAAACAATCCTTAATAACGCGACGGAAATTAAATTTAGTTGAATTTTCATTAACTTTTTACTCATTGGCAAGATTTTATTTCAATTTTGTAGTAGTAGTAATATTTATTTGTATGAGAAGTTGAAAAGTTAATTCAATGTAAGCCAATTGGAACGAGGCGGGAAAGATCAAGAGAGAGAAAAAAATGGAATTAAATCCATGATTTATATGATCCCGTCGAACACTATTAACAAACGAACGTTGTGGTCTCACATGAGAGAGTGAGTATCAAATTACCAGTTTAAGGGGCGGGGCGAAGACAACAAAAGAAAAACATGTTTAACACAACAAACAAGAGAGAGAAGGCAAGAAATTTTTTTTTCCAGAACTGATCAGTTGAGTTTCTTGAATGCTCAGTTGCAGTCGATATCTCGAAGCTACCTGTTGCAAGTCCTTCCATAGTGCATTCTAATTTTATTTTTTCGGAAGAATAAGTGTTTATTATTTTAAAAGAAGAATTTTTGGTATTAAGTTTAAGTGACATTTTTTGAGGAAAAGAAAAATTTCAACTGATTTTGTGCAAAAAAGTTAAAAGACAAAAATATTTAGAAAAAAAAGAAAATTTTCTTGTGAAAAATTAAAAATATTATGACAATGACGATGAGATCATTAGAACCAACACCATACTTTGCAGGATATCCTTTTCAAGGTAAGAATTTTCAATCTTTTTGCGTCATAGATTATACAACATGAAAAGATTTTAGCGTAGGTTTTCTTATTAAATATTCAATCATTGATATCTTCTCTCTTTTTCACGTGCCATCTTTTCAATTAAATTGACACGAGAAATTTCAGAACATTAAATACATTTCACATCATTTTAATTAACAAATTAATCAATTATTTTAACAGCAAATAAAATGCTGATAATTCGCAATATTTCGTTAATCAATTAATTAATTATTGAATTCAATTGTCGCAGCAGCTATGAATCAATTATTTAATTTATATCACAATGTAGTTAAACTTTTTTCTTCTGATTTTTAAAGTTATTCATAGCATACTAAAAGAAATGCTAATTTATTGAATTTGAAATTTAAAATTTTCTTACCATAATTTTATTTATACAATTCAAGTTGAAATCAACTATGAAAAAATATTTCAATCATGAAGAAAAATTCAATCAAATCAATTTGAAATTTTAATGAGTCATGAATTCATTTTTCTCTCTCACATTTACCGCCTTCTTAGAACTGCTTTCAAATTGATCGATCAAAATTAACATGTGTATTAATTACATATTGAAACATTTAACAATAACATTCACGCCATAAGAAAAATAAAAAAAATTAAGAGAAAAACTCCTCCAACAACCACTGATGCACACGAATTTGAGTCCGTTTTTTGTGATTAATGGCTCGTGATATAAATTCCCTTCCACGTATTCCACTCCATATCTTTCATAATCGCATTTATTATAAATTAGATAACAGTTGCAATACAACAGAAGAAAAAAAATTGTAACAAAAGATCAAAAAGAAAAATATTAAAAAATTGCCCTTTTAATCCGTCGGCGGTCAGTCTCTTTAATATCATCACAGTATATAGAGAAGAAAGAGGATCAGAGAAAGAGCCCGAAAATAAAAGGAACAATATGTTGTACAATGATTTTGACATTTCTAGAAGGTGAAAAATAATATAGCACTAAACAACAATTTTTCTATCTTTTGAGAGATCCTTTTCTTAATAGATGTTCACTTTTAAGTGTCTAAATGGAATTCCCATGATCATGATACCTGCACTTGATACAATAACAATAGATAGAACAAGAACAAGCTATTTAGATCACTTGTAATGATTTGCTAAACAAAAGATCAATTCCATGTAAATCTTACACTTTGTGGTGAGAAAATACGGACTCGTGCCTGTAGTATATATGAGAAAATTAATATTCCATCCATCTATGTCCAATTTTACTTAATTACAAATTGGCAGTAACAATGTGCAATAAAACACATTACTGCGACACTAATAGTGTAAAAGTTACTCTCAAGTCTCATCTTTATTCGCGATAAATAATGATGAAAGCATTAAAATAGCCCATAAAATCACAATAATACTCTTAAAGGCTAATTTGAATATGAAAATCGATGAACAGCATTCCTTTCATCTCTCCCTCGCGCGCTTGCTTTATGGAAATTTATGAGGAAATATTAAGAAGAATTAATGCAAAGGGCATGTTAAAAAATAAATTGATTGAGGAGAACGACCAGGTTAGATGGATAGGAATTCAATGAACGAAAAAGAAAATTTCCCAAGATACTTGTATGGCTCTTATGTCGAAAAAAAGCGAGTCAATATAATAAACATAATACGATCCACACAAGAGAGCAAGCAGTAATGAGTAAGCACAAAGAGGCAATAAGTGTCTTTTTTTTCGGCAGACACACTGGCGCGATTTTTATTATTATGATTGTAAAAAGGTCTTCTCTCTCTTCTGCTCTTCTTTCTTATTTTTTGCATATACTTTTGAGAGATCTCATAACCGTTTTTTATGAACCTTCAGAGTCAAAGAATAAGAAGAAGAAGAAAAAAGAAGAGTACAAATCGAATAACAAAAGAAACATCGTGTAATATGTTATTATATTATGATGACGATAATAAATATATCGGTGGAATAGCTCTATACTACTCTGGACCGGCATCGCTTTGATCTTTCTTTCTCTCACTCTTCTCTCGCCTTCTCAATCTTTTTTTTACCGATGAGCGACGAAAGAAGAAAAAAAAAAGTATCGATGAGAGGGCTCACATTATGATTATATGGTTTCTTAATATACACGAATTGGTATTTTTACGCGTACACGCGGCTATTTGTTGTTGGGAATTTTTAACATTTTTTTATAAGGCAAAAAAAAAACTTCACGATTGAGAAGGAATTTCTTTCAACACATTCAATTTCTTTTTTTGTGTTCATAAGAGAGGCTGGAGTCAAGTTAAATAAATTATTATTTCATTACCACCATCATCATCATGATTTTGTGCGATTTTAGTTCAAAGATAGAGAAAAAGAATAGAAATTTTTTTCTTAATTGAAAAATGATTCATAATATTTATTGATGTCCATGCGTAAACAACAAAATATGAAGAAGAAAAGAGTGTGAGGCCGTACCTCACAATTTAATTTGACACGATGGGTGGATATGATGTGTTGAAGTCAGTCGCACATTTATCTAATCAACACATTGTTTTTCCTCCTTCTTTCTCGTTTGTTTCGTGTGCTGTAGTAATTTATGATATTAGTTAATAGTGAGGAATTAATTATGTTATTATAAATCATATTCTTGCCATGATTTATTGCTTTGATTACTGTCTAATAAAATTAAACGGCGAGAGTAAGAAAGAAAGAACACCGGTCAATGAATGAATGTCTTCTTTTTTTCTCCTTTTTATTTCACCCAAAAAAGACCAAAGTGTTCTGCTTGCTTGCTGAATGAAATGATTAAGCCACACATATTAAAGACACACAAAGTGAATGTGTAAGAGAGACTCGACGTCTGCCATGTGTGACAAACGGCAAGTTCTTTATAGCTTATGAGTGATGTTCTTTTGCAGTTTACTTATGTGTATCATTTGTAAGCCACTGATATATTCTTGTCATGATTTTTTTGTCAGCTGAAACTTCTTTTGCGTGGGATTGCAGCGAGATGATATGAATGAAAAATTGTTTATTGATTTCGATTTTATAAAATCATTTTTATATATGCGAAGAGTAAAAAAGCAGACGAGCAAGATGTTTTCTTTGCAAAACGGACAGTGGTTGTTAAGAAGAAGAAGACAGAAGAGATAATCTTTCATAATTTCATATATTATATTTCGATTCTTTCTTTACAATCTCTCGCCGACCAACGTCGCTGTGTTTTCGGCAATTTATCAAAAGAAATCAATGAAAAATGTTAAATTTAATTTCGTCTATTAATAATATTAAATATTTTGATGACATCATTATAAAAGAAGAGAAAAACGGCATCAGATGAAAGACTAGCAGAGACTTGTGAGCGATAGATAATATCTATATGGTTATAATAGGTGGAAACATCATAATAAAAAGAAAGAATCATTTATCTTGTATCGTTTTTCTATGACTCTCTTAAAAAGCTATAATCATCGCAATATAGCACTGGGCACACACTTTTTTATTGTTATTTCATTTTATTTCTCTCGCGTTCATTCGTTCGTTCGTTTAGAGCACATTCATTTAATCAAATAATAAATTAACAAAATGCGACCGATGAACAAAATCGACGGTAAAATTTAGCTTTTATAAATTACTTACTTTATCCTTTAAAAATATTAGTTTCTTAGCTTTACTTTTCATTTGATTTTTAAATCAAAGTAGTTTACATTGTTTACTAAGATTTTATTAAAAATTGTAAACAATAAACAAAAGAAATTCAAATATTAATCAACGGTTAATTTTTATTAATAATTGGTCAACAGTTGACAGATTATAATATGCCGAATAATAAAACTATTAAGAAATCATATATACAAAATAATCGTAAATAAAATTATAAGGGATGCTAATAATAACATAACATTGCCGTCAGTGTATTCAGTGTTGTAATTCATTCTTCACGATTGAAATGAAGTAAGAGTAAGAGAGCAAGTCAAAGGATGGAAAATACAGTAAATCTTCATCATGATGATATTAATGTTTTTCATGAAAATTTCACACGTTCACGATGCAGTATTTTTAGCCCCTCGATCAATGAAGAAAGAAAAAAAGAAAGAGAGAAGATGAAAAACTTGAATTATACTTGTGTATATCAACTGACGTTGATGATAGGTACCAAAAGCATAGTAATTTGAATCGAGTGTAAACACGGTCATTACAACTCGCCACTTCCATGGCTATTTTCTTTTGTGCCAAACACACACTGTCGGCATCTTCTGATCACTAAACAACAAATTGACCATTGATTTATTCAGAGTATTATGAGCATGATGATGATGATGGAATATTGAGGTATGCTGCGAGTGCACACGATCTTGTGAGGCTTTTTTCCATGTATTTAATTCAATTAAGTAATTTCTTTCTCTCCTCTTCTTCTTCTACTCTGTCTCTTAAATGTATAAAAGAAAAAGAAATTGCAAAGCGTTGCAATCATTACAAAATAATCATATTCATATTTATTAATGTATATGTCTATATGCTAATATTTTTCTTCACATACCTTCACACAATATATGTTGGCGAATGAGAAATAAAAGCAAAGCAAAGCAGGTCGAAAATATCACACACGATGAATTTCTCACAATACACACTTTTTACATGCCTTGATGAGCATTGATAGGAAAAAAGCAGTATTGTTCATCCATCGATGAGATGAAAGAAGGAGAAAGAGAATACAAAAACAATTTTCATTTATCGCAATACACAATAGAGAGAAAGAAGCAACAAAAATTCCTTTCCAATTTTATTTTTTTCAATGTCCATAAGAGAAAAAGACATAATGAAAAGGATCAGTTCAATTGTGCATGAAGACTCGTCTAAAATTAAGTTGTTATGACACAAACAAAAAGAAACATGAAGATGAGAAATCAAAACCGAACATACAAAACTGCTCAACCAACCATATGAGTCTTTGAATAAGTGCCCAACGCAATCTAGGGAAAATGTTTTTTTTTTTGGGTGAAGACATGATTGAATCCAATCTGCTCAAGCACAAGTAACGCAAATCTCTTTTCGAATGAAATGGACAAGATAAAATTTAATTTAAAAACATTATGAAAAGCTTCTTTAGAGAGAGAGGAGAATTCAATTTGTTGTTCTATGCCCACAAACTGACGATATGCTGTCTTTACCTTTCCTTTCTTTATTTATTGGATTTCTTATGGATAATCTCTCTAGCTTAAGTGAAAACATAAATATTGTTGATAAATACTTGTTGTATTGATGGCTAATAACATTTCATTTTGATACCTGTGGCTCATGCCTTCATCCTAGGATGATGATTATTATTTCTTCTTTTTTTTCTTCTCCTCTAACTCTATGCCGTGTGCCTAATATAATCCTCAATAGCTAAAGGCATCAGTAGACTGAGAGAGAAATTAATCAAATATTTAAATTAGAAGTCAAGAATGTTTTTGTTGCTGCTTGCTCAACACAAAAGACTAAATCCGCAATTTTTTTCTTCTTTATGTAAATATTTGCAGGTCAAGGACGAGTGAACCAACTTGGTGGAGTTTTCATTAATGGTAGACCTTTGCCAAATCACATTCGTTTGAAGATTGTTGAACTAGCTGCCGCTGGCGTACGACCCTGTGTTATTTCACGTCAGTTACGCGTTTCGCATGGCTGTGTATCGAAAATTCTCAATCGCTACCAAGAGACTGGATCAATTCGTCCCGGTGTAATTGGTGGCAGCAAACCACGTGTCGCAACACCTGAAATTGAAAATCGTATTGAAGAAATGAAGAAAGAAAATCCGGGCATGTTTTCATGGGAAATTCGCGAGCAATTGATCAAAGAAGGTGTTTGTGATAAGCAATCAGCTCCATCAGTGAGCAGCATTAGTCGATTGTTGAGACAAAAGAATGTTGGCGATGGAGAAACTGAAATACCAAACAATTATTCAATTAACGGCATTCTCGGACAATCGGACGAAAGTGATACTGAATCAGAGCCGGGAATTCAGTTGAAACGCAAGCAAAGACGATCAAGAACAACATTTAATGGTGAACAATTGGAAGCACTTGAAAGAGCTTTCGCAAGAACTCAATATCCAGACGTTTATACACGAGAAGATTTGGCTCATCATACAAGCCTCACAGAGGCTCGTGTTCAAGTTTGGTTTTCGAATAGACGTGCAAGACTTCGCAAGCAACTCAATTCTCAACAAGTGCCGACATTTAACTCAAATTTGTCATCATTTAGTTCCCAATATGAGGCGCCACTACAAATGCCAACAACTCAAACTTCATTTGCATCGAGCATGCAGTCATGGACACAACCGTACACTAGCACACAACAATCTTCATCACAATCGTCGTCGTCTGCCTTTAATCACCTTGCAGCGGCAGCAGCAGTTGCTCCAATGATTACCAGCTCAGCAGCACTTAGTCCAGCTTCGTTGACTTCAAGTCCTGTGCATTCGTCTGCATTGACCCAAACCACCTCAGCATCATCAATCTCAAACAACAATAATAACAATATGAGCATGAGCTATAGCAATTATTCTTCATCTATGGCGGAACAACAGCAGACCAACTCGACGCCACCAATCTCGACACAAAATCATTTAAGTTCATCGCCACCTACTCCACCGTCTGTGACTGCTTCATATCCGTTTCATTCATATGGCAGTGCAGTTTCATCCTTCGACCAGACATCACAATGGCGAGCAGCAAGCATGTCCATGCAAAATAAACCAACCATGCCAAATGCTGGCTTCGAATGGGATGCTTATAGGTAGGTTCGATTAAATTACACTATAATTAAATGACATTTTCATGATTTTAAATTTCCGACATTATTTAATATTTTAATTAAATGCAAAAAAATTTATTTTATCTCTATCTGACGCCAAGCTACAAAAAGTTGTTTACAATGTAACTTTTTTCAATAGTAGTAGCAACGGCTCGCGATAAATTGTCATAATTTTATAATTAGATTTTAATGAAGCATTTTTTTTCTCTTTATAATTACAGTTCCTTTTTTGCAAGCAATATGAATCACTACCAACCAACAACAACAATGAGCGGACATTCACTTTCACCATCAAATGGTGATGTAAAAACTTACCATGGATTAGAAATTAATCGTGTTCACTAGTAAGGCTCGTTTTGCACTGTTCGAAGACACACAAAGACTTTACACCAAAACTTTAAATAATCAAATTTATATCATAATAATTGAGAAATTAATGATACAACTTTCAGTGAATTGTATACTTATAGTTTTGTAAAATTATTAAATTTAAGACTTTTTTAGAATGATAAAAAATTTTGTGTATAAAAAGGAATTATTTAGATAATAAAAAAGTATTTCGATATATATATTAAAAAATTATTCCATCTTCATTCATTTCTTGTTTTACAGCATAGAGAAAAAAGAGAAAAAGGGATCAAAAATTTCATTATAACCATGTTCAAGCTAGAAGAAGGAAAATGTATTATTTATTATAATCCAAGGAACCATTAAGGGCATTCTTCGTCCAGTAGTAGAAAGAATCAACAAACGTACATTCTTTTCTCTTCCAAAAAACATGAATTTAAAACGACAAAAATTCTCGTAGACACTTTGTCGACATTATTAAATTCTAGTGGCATACATCATCATCATGAATGTAATCATAATAAAAGTTTATTCTTCTTCTCACATATCATACATATCTCTGGGCATATTGTTGATTATTTAATTTAGAGACACATTTTAAACTTCCTACTTTAAAAAAATTTAACTTTTATTTTTCAGAAAAATCCTGGAGCTATTATAAAACAAATTACCTAATTTTCTATTGTTTGGATGACATTTCACATATATATACATGAAAGAGAAAGAGAGAGAGAAACATTTTTATGGGCCTAGCCTAACCATTTGAATTGTTCCGAGAGAGTGAGAGAAAAGAAGAAGAAAAAAGTCATATTTCATTTTTCTTTCTTTCTTCTCTCGTTTTCTCTCATACTCTCGTTCATGAGACCACCCCGAGATGTTACATGGCAAAAACCTAGTCGATGACAACTCAGTGATTATTTTCTAATAAGTATTTCTATTGTCCACACAATGATTTGTTATCCAACGCTACATGCTTCCCTTTTTATGCATTTTCATCGTTATGGGAGTTCTTTATTCGGTAAATTTCTTCTCATATATTTGATCTTTTCTTTCGTCGTTCGGGAAATAAAAGAGAGGCAATTCACATATATGTATAGAATCATTTCTTGAGGTTCTATTGTTGCACCATTCCTTTTAAAAGATGCCGATTCTACGTTCAGTAGCAATCGATTTGGCAGTGATAACAAAAACATGTCCTCACATGATTTATAACGATGAATGCTGCAGTGCAAACTTAGTAGAGATTTGCAAAAGGACCTCACAAATTTTAACAATTTTCATTTTTGTTTTATTTGTTTACTTTTAATAATTTACAAGTGTCTTTATTTTAATGAAACTCAAATTCAAAATGAAATTAGATTGAATATTGAAGATTCTTCAACATAAATTCTTTACAATATTAATATCTAATGAAATTGTAAAAGGATAATGAACAAAATTTTACATAAAATATTCGAAGAGTTTGCTTATAGCTTTATACTTTCCATATTCTCTTGAATGAAATATTATCTATCAACATGTAAAGATGACTGATGTCTGAAGCTATCAGTTACTACTAACTTATACTAATTCTTATCTAATTTGTATTTTTTAAAAGTTTATTTTGAATATTTGATGCTCAACACAAACACTTTTAGTGTTTTAGTGTTTTAGTGCGCAGCACTAACCCTTCAACGTTTAACACTGTGTTTGAGTGTTTCAACACTAAACTTTAGACTATGATATCTTCAATACTCAGCATTTATTTTTTGAAATAGTTTCAATGCTAAATACAGTTTTTAAGTGTGTCTATACTTATCATTTAATGCATGTGTATTTTAATATTCAATAGTTAGTATTTTTGCGTTAGTATGTGCGATTTATAAATGTTTTAGCAAAACAGAGCCGCAAATCGGTCCAAATACACTAATTTTTGAATAATAATATACTGAAAGCTTCTAATAAATTAAATATTGAAAGAAAAATTTCATTTAACAACTCTTGCTTATCACATAAAAAATAAACAATGCGGGATTAATTATCTCTTTGTGAGATTGAATATCACTTAATTTGCATTATTCCTCTTTTGCTCTCTTAAATTAAATAAAAAAAAAAAGGTAATAAAAGATACTTTTTCTCAATTATGATGAAAATTTATTAACTCTCATAAGAAGAGCTCTTTACTCATTAAGAGCTTATTTTTCTTCTTGAACACTTCAGTCATATATATATATATATATAGTGTTTGAAAACGATGATTATGATGAACTATATGAGTAATGAATAACTCAAATAATCCAAATATGCACGGTAGTATTTA
>JACWBX010004558.1:19556-54940 GCA_014622435.1 Polypedilum pembai
TGTTCTGATGCTCAACACAAAAATTTTTTGTGTTTTAGTGTTCAACATTAAGTGTTTGAGTGATCCAGTGCTCAGCACTAACTTTTTGAGTATATCAACTTTCAGAACTAAGTGTTAACCGCTTAACTCTGTATTTAAGTGTTTCAATGCTAAAACTTTAACTTTGATATCTTCAATGCTAAGCATTTATTTATTGAAATGATTTCAATGCTCAGTACAGTTTTTAAGTGTCTCGATGCTCATCTTTTATGCCTGTGTATTTTAATATTCAAAAGTTAGTATTTTTGCGTTAGTATGTGCGATTTATAAATGTAAAATGCAAAATAGAGCAATAATAATTTAATAATAATAAACTGAAAGCTTCTAATAAATTAAATATTGAAAGAAAAATTTCATTTAACAACTCTTGCTTATCACATAAAAAATAAACAATGCGGGATTAATTATCTCTTTGTGAGATTGAATATCACTTAATTTGCATTATTCCTCTTGCTCTCTTGCTCATATAGTAAAATTAAATCAAAATAAAAGATACTTTTTCACAATTATGATGAAAATTTATTAACTCTCATAAGAAGAGCTCTTTACTCATTAAGAGCTTATTTTTCTTCTTGAACACTTCAGTCATATATATATAGTGTTTGAAAACGATGATTATGATGAACTATATGAGTAATGAATAATTCAAATAATCCAAATATGCACGGTAGTATTTAATTTTAAAAAGAGTTCTACCGTGGGATATCAAATTATTGATGCTCTATAAATAAATCAAAAGCTGCGTAATGAGTGAATATATATTTCTCGTTTAGACTCTCTTGTTTCATTATACCTGTGTGTACACACAAAACAACACTTTTCATAATTCCTCTTTCCTCTCGCTCTTGCTTCACTCGTTCACTCGCTTCAAGTAGGTAGGATAAACGAAACTTTAAATAATAATGAAAAAAAAAAAATTTAAGCGATACGAGAGAATCATGTGAAGCGTAAAAATTGTCTGGTTAAAGGTAGAAAATAAATTCATTTACTCGAATCGCGCCATAATTAGACGTAAAAAATTGTAGCATTAAGTAACGCACACATTTTGATTGGTTGCTTAATTGATTTCATAGATTGTTATACATTGAAATTTTGTTTTATTACAAACAATTTTTTCTCTCTCTTTCTCTGTGTTTGTTTTCTTCCTACAAAATGTGTTTGATTTTTGTGCAGATTTGAAATTGGCTTCAATCGAACAAGGGATGATTTTTGTTTCGATTTTTTGGAAATGAAATGAAAAGTGATCAATACTCGCATACACACATCTGCCTAACGTGAAATTTTAATTTTTCACGGACCATTTTTCTCTTCTTCATCGTTGTGTGATTTATTAACAGCCAGTCAGTCAGTCAGCTTCATAATTCTATCTTACAAAATATTAAATAGTTGTGAAAAAGAGCAAGAATTATTATTTTTTATTTTTTCTTTCACTTCTTTCTTCTTCCGAATAATAGTCCGCCAATCGAATGAGATTAAATTCGCCATTTCGCAGTTGAAATCTAATTAATGAGGAAATATAAATTTTTCTTCCAAGAAGTGTGAGAGAGAGAAAGAAAGAATGTTAAGAAGGAAGTGGGTAAATTTTAGTGTTGATTTATAGCTTTTTTAGCTCAATTGTTTCAACTTTCTTCCACTCTATGATGAGAAGAAGAATTAATCAGAGAAGCGGAAATGATCATCAATTAAATCTTTAGTTTTTTTTTTTGGCAGACATCATTTAAAATTAGTCAGGAGGAAAGAGAAAAAGATGAAAAAAATATGAGAAAGTCAATCAACGTTTACATAAAGCAGGAACTAAATCAATCAAATCCAATAAAATATAGCCAGCTGTAAGCATTCCACATTCAGAGGAGAAAAATAAAGTATAAAAATTACAAATCCTCATGGAAAAAGAATCTCTCTCTCTCCCGAAAAAATGGAAATAATAACAATTGAACACAACAGAAAATTTTACACGCTTTACGCTGAATTATTTAAAAACATAACCCAGAAACCCGAGCTAGCTATGGAGAGTTGTTAGATGAATGCTTTGTACTTATATGAATATTTCTTTTTAGGAGACTTCTGAACAATAAAATTTAGCATTTTGACTTAAAATGCGCTTTTGGCTTATTTCTAACATAAATTCATGTTTATTGCTTTTAATAGACAAAAATAAATAATCATATAAACGTTTTTCCCTCTTTTTCTAATGAATAACTTTAGTGAGTTTCCTTTTGCAAGTTTTATTCAAATTTCTTAAATAGTTCATACGATCTTTTGATGATAAGACAACGATGATGATCTAACCTAACAAACAATGATGATCATGATGAAGATGAAAAATATCGGTGTGTACGAAGAGTTATTGGAAAGTTTTACACGCTTGTCAAAGAAAAATTTTCGATTCTTTTTGTATTTTGCCGAATATAAAATTTACTCATTACTAGCAACAACAACGTAAAGATGAAACGAGAGGGAATGCCAGTTTGCAGAGAGTTTTGTGAGCAATCTCTTCCTGTATTAACTTTTTATACACACACGACATTTTTATAGCTATTACTTTCAATATTGGCATAGGTTCAGGATTTTTCATTGAATTGAATGACGGTTGTTTGTAATAGTAAGTTAACTAAACTGCTAGATTAAAACATCCCCTACCAAACACATGCAACGGCAGCAGTCAGTCTTAAAAATTATTGAAATATATTTTTGTCAAAAAAAAATTATTTTTCACGCTTCCATTGTGCTTAAATGCTTTCTCACTTCTTTATTCTACCCCTTATTTAAAAATCAGGAATGAATGAGTGAGAAAGAGAGACCACCCTGTTTAAATGTCTATGATTTTTTGTGTATTCAATGCATTATTCTCTTCTCATTCAATTTTTTTTTTGTGAAACTAACTTTGTGTAGGGTATCATGGAGAATTTAAACCAATAGAAGATGAGAAAATAAATTTGTGATTTAATCACTATATAAAAAACCGTTAAAATTTAAAATTCACAAATTTTTGTTCTTATTTAATTAAAATTGTAATTTTTAAACTATTTAAAAAAAATTTGAGTTTTTGTGATTTAAATTGAGATATATAGTTTTTAATATTATATAAAATGAAGCGAAAAAGAGATGCATCGCAAAATTCTATAATTATCGAGGTATATTTACTGTATTTAGAAGAATTCTTAATTTTTCATATATTTATCTTTCTAGAAAATGCTAAAATTAAAACTTATACAACTTAAAAAGGTCTATCAAGGATATGGGTTCCCTAGATTAGCTTTAAAACAAGAATATCAAACAGCTTTGCAGTCTATAATTGAAGGAAATGACGAAGTATCTGAAAAAGATAGAAACAAAATAATTCAAGATATTTTATCAATAAGTTCATCCACGTAAGTATTTTTCATTTAATTAGCGATAAAAATAACTAAGCTATTTGCTAGCTTAAAATCATAAGTTTCAAGATATCTTCTTTGACGTTAGTGATGCTTTAAAAACGCATTTTCTCGCGATAGATCAGTAATTTACTTTGTAAAACTCAATACAATGAAAATTTAACGAAAATTTAATTTCAAAAAATAAAATTTTATCCAAAATCTTCCGTTACACAGGTTTCATAAACAGAAGCAATAGATTAGTGCAAAAAGCTTGAAAAATACTTTTTTGATAAAGACTAATTAGGTAGATAGACGAACAGATATGAACAATTCGCAGGATAATAGTCACTGTGGCAAACGATTTTGCTTTTCTGCGCTTTATTCACAAAAAATTTGTTTCTTTCGCCATTCTCCACAGTAACAATTCCCTGTAAATTCCATAGAGAAAAGAAAATGCGCCAAAAAAATATTTTCAAAAGTTTTTTACCCACAAATTTTTAAAAAGAAACGTTACATGTTTGAATCTGAATAATACGTTATTTTTAAATAAAATTGTTTTAAAATAACGTATTTTTTGAATTTTTCTTGAAACATCGACGTTTATTTAAATTTTATTATCGCATTTTTGGAAAATGCTACTTATTATGATATTTCATTAAATTTTAGCTTTTTTAGAGGTTATTGTAATTTTTGTGCGAAAAAAAATTTGTATTTCTAGATTTACAAACGAACGCAAACCATTAAAAACTATAAGAATCATGCCAAACGACATATCAATTCCTAATGGAATCAAAATAATTGATACAACTAAAACAGTTCAGGTAAAAAGATAAATTTTATTTTTATTAAAAATTAAATTTTATATAATTTGTTTAATTCAAAAAAGCATGTACTTTCAACGACAACAAATGCTACTGCTTTACAAATAAAAAAGTTGCCGTTTTACGATTTGATAGCTGTGCTTATGACACCAAAATTACTGGATCCTAAACAATGCCTATCATATCAAATATCTTTATTTGAACTTAATTTGTTATCGGACCATGTTGAAATGATTTACAAATATTCTAACGGTCCAAAATATGATGTGAAAGTTTTATTGAGATTTTGTTTATTTGATACAAGCGCTCCACAAGACGACAAACTTCCACTGAATCTTAATGTCGACGTAAACGGCTGCTCATGCGAACTCCCTGTTAGTAATTATTTGTTTATTAAATAAGCAAAATATTCTCATATATTCTTTTTATGCAGAATTTCTTGCCATCCCGACCAGGAGATACACCTAAACGATCTCCAGAACCAGTCGACATTACAAAATATCTTAAAATCAGTCCTCAAGTATCAAACAGTATGTATTATTAATTGATAAAATAATAATTTAACTAATATTTTTATTTACAGAAATTTCAATTAAATGGACCCAGGAACTTTCAAAAAACTATTTAGTTAGTATTTATTTGGTGCATAAGCGGACTTCTGGTAAGTATAAGTATTTTTATGATACAGTTTATGTAATAAAGTTTTTATTTAAATAAAGACGAACTTTTTCAACGAATCAAAGCCAAAGGAATAAAACCGCTACATTGCACAAGTGATATTATTAAAGAAAAACTAAGAGATGATGCAGAAATAGCAACAACATTGTTGAAAACTTCATTGATTTGTCCATTAAGTAAAACAAGAATGATCACTCCATGTCGGTAAGTGTTTGATATTTTTGTATTTTTCAAAAATTCATAAAATCTTTTTAATTTAGCGCTTCAACTTGTAAGCATTTGCAATGCTTTGATGCACTTTCATATTTGTTAATGAATGAACGTCATCCAAAATGGATTTGTCCCGTGTGTAATGTAGAAATTTCGTATGATAATTTGGTTATCGATGGTTATTTCCTCTCCGTAATCACATCTTTAAAAAATGATGAAGCAACAGAAATTCAATTGCATCCAGATGGAACGTGGACGAAATTGGAAGAAGTAAAAAGCAATGACTTAATCAAGGAAAAAAGTTCTAAGCCAAGTGATATTGTTGAAATTTCTGACAGCGAAGATGAAGATGTACAAAATAATAATAAACCAGGTAATTAATACTTGATAATTTGTTATTAAAAAAGTTTTAAATTTTAATTTAAATATACAATAGCGTCATCTAAAAAACCAGAACCATTTCGCGACGGTGATTCTGTTGATCTTACTTTGGACGACGATTGAAACTTCTGTTGAATTTCATAAAAATATTAAAAAGACTAAATTCTGTTATTACTGTATTTTCTCATTTGTTTTTAATTGCATAAAATTTTAGTCAATAAATAAAAGTCTGCTTGACTTGATAGAAGTTGATATTTAATTATTATTTTTATGAGAAGCGTGAAATACTTTTTTATATGAAATCTTTAAAGTATTTTGTTATGCTTATTTTCACTAAGCGAAAAACTTGATGTGTTTGTGTTTGCAGTGTAACAAAACGAATTTTCCATAAAATTCTTCAATAGGGAACCGTAGAGAAATTCTTTTATAATAAAGCATTTAATTGTGGTTTCAAATATGATACACAATTTGCTCTTCTTCAACTCAACCACAGGCGTAACTAGTTTTCATTATTAATTCATCACATTCTTAAAGAGATGGAAATAATCAAGCGACGATAATGAAATTTCATGTGAGAAGCACACTTACATTGCAGGCAATGAATAACACTTGACAATTTGTTCTATACAAACTTGTTGAGAGACTTATTGACTTTCACACTTTCTTATCTTACGCTTAAAGATTAAAAAGTTAAAAATAATTAAATAAACAAATAAATAGAACTCATCCTTTTACTTATCCTTTTTTGACCATTTTCTACTCAATTCAATAATGAAAAAAAGGATACACTTTTGAGAAGATTTAAAAAAGAGAAAGATGAAGGAGGAAGCTTATTGGATTTTTAGATTTTTTTTCTCTCTTTGACTGACATGTTGAATTTGTGTTAAACTATCAATCAGAAACTATTTTCTTTTATGTATTCATGCTTCATTACGGAAAAGGTTACTTTTGAGGTTTTTTTTCACAACTTTTTTTCATTCTCTCTAAATTAATGAATTTTGATTTCATTTCTTTCTATTTGTTTACATACTAAAAAATTATCATAAGGTATGTTTAGGTAGGTAAAATAAGAAAAAAACTAATGTAAAATTATAAACAATGCTACTACGTAGTCAATATCGAAATTTATTATTAAAAATTATTTTAATTTTGAAATTTAATCGAAGATTTATTGAAAAAATTAAAAAATTCCTTTAAATTTCTAACAAAATGAAGATTATTATAAAAGGAAGAGAAAAAAAAGTATTTGATTTGTCACGAACGTCTGTATATTTTCTATTATGAGAAAGTTCTAATTTGTGAACATTTATCAAAATATTTTAAAATTCATATGCAAATTGATTTTTCTCTATTTTCCACCTGCAATGAATGAAAGCAACAAAAACTATCAAAATAAATTTTAATTGAGCAATAAAATCATTAAATTCAGTGGCTTTCAAAAAAAAAAATTAATGATACGTTTATCATGTGTGTTCTGTTTTGTTTCGATCTATCTCGTGCATAAATTTTCTTCTCACCTCATGAAGACAGGCAGAGAGAGAGCATATCAATTTTTTACTAAATTGTTAAATTATATATTTCTATACACAGTTTTCATTTAATAAATTCATAAAAAATATGATGGAGGTCTCTTGCTAGCTGTCATCATCGTCTCTGCTGATGATTATCATGAGTGAATGTGTGCGATGCATATTTCAAAATCATAAAAAAATTTTCGTGTGCTTTTTGCCTGAAAAACCATTCGAGTTTTATTTCAATATACGTTCGTAGATATTTTTATTACAAATGATATAACATTCGTTTTCTTCTTGTTCTTTTTAAATCGACAGCTTTACGAGTGAGATTTTATTTATTTTATCATCATATTTTTCTAACAACGGTTTAATTTCCTCATCATAAAACTCGATAACTTGCTGTGAAGCTCTTCCGGTGAAATTATTAGGATTCATAATGCTACTTAACTGATTGAAAATCGGCTCAAAATAAGCATCGCTTTTAATGCGCTCAATCAAATCATTTTTTAAACCAAATTGTTTCACTTGAGCCGCAGCTTCTTGCGAAAGAATTCGAAGTTTTTCGTGGCAATCTTGGCGATCTGCTCCAAGCTTTTCCATGGCAGTTAAAATATTTTCAGTTGCCATAAAAGGAAGTTCTTCTCTGATATGATTTTCAATGATTTTTGGATAAACAACAAGCCCTTGCGATATATTCAATAAAGTCAACAAACATGCATCTGCAGTTAAAAAGCTTTCAGCAATTGTAATTCTACGGTTGGCTGAATCATCAAGAGTACGTTCCATCCATTGTGTTGCGTGTGTATTTGCTGCATTTGAGTGGAGTGTAATTAAATGTCGAGCTAAAGAACAACAACGTTCTGATCTAATTGGATTTCTTTTGTATGGCATTGCAGACGAACCTACTTGACTTTTTTCAAATGGCTCTTCTATTTCCTTTTTTGAAGCAAGCAAACGAATGTCAGTGCAGATTTTATGAACACTACTACCAAGACTTGATAATGCAGCGATAATATCGAGATCAACTTTACGAGTATACGTTTGACCAGTTATTGAGTAACTTTTTTCAAATCCAGCCATTGCTGTTACCATGCGTTCTAATTGTTTAACTTTTTCATGATCACCATCAAATTTTTCTAAGAAGCTTGCTTGTGTCCCAGTAGTTCCTTTTACTCCACGAAATTTCAGATTTTCTCTTACAAAAGATAAATTTCTTTCATCCATTAATAAATCATGAAGCCATAAAGTGCATCTCTTGCCTACAGTAGTTAATTGAGCTGCTTGCAAATGAGTATAGCCTAATGTTGGTAGAGCAGAATAATCAAGTGCAAAATCTGAGAGAAATTTGATGATTGTCACGAGTCGAACTAAGATAATATCGAGTGCTTCACGTATTATAATTAAATCAGTATTATCAATAACATAATTGCTTGTTGCTCCTGAGTGTATAATAGCTTTAGCTTTGCCGCAGACTAAAGAAAAAGCATTTATGTTTGCTATTACTTCGTGACGCGTTATTTTTTCTTGATTCGATATCTCTTCATAATTCAAGTTTTCAATATTATCCTCCATTTCTTTGATCTGTTCATCAGTAATTTTAAGTCCAAGTTCCTTTATTTTTATTTAATAGATAATATCAATTATTATAACTTGTATAATAAATGAATTTAAAGAAATTTACCTTTTGTGCTTTAGCAAGATAAATCCAAAGTTTTCTCCATGTTGTATATTTAAAATGATCTGAGAATAAATGCTGCATTTCTTGCGAAGCATATCTAGTTGATAAACACGAGCGATAACATTTTTCTGCCATTATTTTATCGAGACAGATAAAATTTGAACAACTTAAAATCACGTAGCGGCTTATGAAAATTTAAAAACAAATACACCACAGAGAAAAAAATGTTGATTTAATTTGGATGGAATTAAATTGTGTAGGGAAAAAATATTTCATAACACAGCAAACATAATCAACAATATTAAACATTTAATGCTTTAGTGCTCAGCACTTAACTTTTTAATGTTTTTATTTTGAACACTAAATGTTTTTTGTGGTCAGCTTTTATGTTTTGATGTTTAGAAATGTATTTGAAAATTGAATGCAGAAAAGATCGAATCCTATCATACATTATTAAAATCACTAATGTAATTAATAAAAATATAATATCAACTCATATAAGCACTCATATTCAATATTTTATCAGCATCTAAATAAATAGATAAAAATTCCATCTTTAACATATTCCATCTATATTATACCTCGCAATAATTCACCATAGAGTTGTGGTGAAACAAGAAATTGTGAAAATTCACTTTTTAATTTGTTTAGTGATTTTAAAGAAAATTCAGCTTTAAATTGCTCGTTCAATGTTTCTCATCACATGCAACAAAATATCGTTGTCGTTTTAAAATAAAAATCTCATCAATTTGATGGATGAGTAAAGTTTGACAAGCAATAAATTATAAAGTTCCATGAAAATTAAATTTTCGTTCAAAAAAGAATTAATTAGAACAAAAATATTATTAAAATATGGAAAACGATACTAAAAAAGGACTAAAATTAGTTTTTCCAAGTCAATCGAGAACTACTCATAGGCCACATCAATCTCTGCCTACAAAGTGAGTCATTTTCTTTGCCAGATAGCGCAAACAGAAATTCCCACGAATTATGAGTTTCTCTCTTATCATCATTGAGTTCCAACTAAACAAAATTTTTTTTCTTCCCTCCCCTTCCTTTTTCTCTATAATAAATTTTTTTTAGTCGTGATCGTTTTCGCAATGCTCATTCAGATTCTGGAAAATTACAATTCAGCAGTACTGAGATATATGATTTTACAGCAGGTGCATTGATATGCTCTTATGTTCATAATTCTCATTTATTAACTTAAAATATTTTTTAGATGATCTCTTGGATCTCGGTGAAATAGGCCGAGGTGGTTTTGGAAGTGTTAATAAAATGATTTTCAAGAAAACAGATAAAGTAATGGCAGTGAAAAGAATAAGATGTTCAAATGTTGTTGATGAAAAAGAGCAAAAACGAATAATGGTAAGATTTTAAATTTAATTAATATTTATAAAGTCTTAATGTAAATTCTTTTTATTAGGATTTGGATGTAGCAATGAAATCATCTAATGACTGCAAATATATTGTACAATTTTATGGAGCTATTTTCAAGGAAGGAGATTGCTGGATTTGTATGGAAATTCTTTCCGTTTCACTTGATAAGTTCTACAAGTATGTCTATGAGAGACAAAATCAACGCATACCTGAAAACATTCTTGGACAAATTACCGTCGCAACTGTTCACGCTTTAAATTATTTAAAAGAAAAATTAAAAATCATTCATAGAGATGTTAAGCCGAGCAACATTTTGCTCGCTGAGCGTGGTGATATCAAGCTCTGTGATTTCGGTATTTCGGGGCAATTGATTGATTCAATTGCAAGAACTAAAGATGCAGGTCAGTAATAACTGTTTTAAACTTTTTAGTGATTAATATGAAATATTAATTATTAGGCTGTCGTCCTTACATGGCACCCGAAAGAATCGATCCTGAATTTTCTCACAAGGGTTATGACGTTCGTTCTGATGTTTGGTCATTAGGAATTACATTAATGGAAGTTGCAACTGGAAAATTCCCTTATCCCAGCAAATGGGCATCTGTTTTCGAGCAATTATATCAAGTGGTACAAGGTCCACCTCCTCAATTAACTCGCCAATATAATGGATTTGAATTTACTGAAGAATTTTGTAATTTTGTTAATACTTGGTTAGTAGTTAGATGTTATTTATACAGATATTTATAGTAAATTTTTTTCTATCTCATTTTCAGTCTGATAAAAGAGGAAAAAAATCGTCCAAAATATCAAACATTATTGCAACATAAATTTATTCAATTGCATGAAAAATTGCAGCCTTATGTGCATCCCGAAGTGGCAAGCTATATTTCAAATGTGTTAGAATCTATGTTTAATAATGGTAATTTTCAAAGATCTTTTTTTAGAGTTTGGACTTGAACGCAGATAGTCAAATATCTGTCAGACACTTTTACAAGTTTTATGCAAGTTGATTTACTTGAAAATGTCTCTAGATTTTTTTTATTTTGATCAATACTTTAGTAAATCATAGTATTTCATATAAATTTACCAAATTAAATAAAATCTGAATGAATTAGAGACATTTTTAAGAAAATCAACTTGCATGCAACTTGTACAAATGTCTGCGCTAAATTTTATATGCTATGCATTAACAATTTATTAAATTTTAGGTATTACACAATTCACAACAGATCAAGTTGTTGCTGGTGCAGTTTGCTGGTAAATTATTCATCATTAGTGAAATGGAAAAATGAGAGTACTATTCAATGTGTCATCGATAAATACATACACAAAACACACACCTTACACCACACACACACACACTACACACTTTTAAAAAGATTAAATTGTTTCTAGAATACAAATTTAATGCACTTTACAATTAAGTATACTGTTAAAATTTTGAGGATGACGTTGATGATTAAAATTTGAAACTTACGATTATAAAACAAAAGAGAGAGAAAATTATTAATAAAGCAACTTCAAAAAATATATAAGGAAGAGATGAAAACGAGTTTGACAATAATAAGCAAAGATTAAAACAAAACATTCGAATGAAATGATTAACAAGCAAAAAAAGTTACACGTGCAGCAAAATTTCAATTTTAAAATCCTTCTGTCCAACAATAAAATACAAAAAAGAGAGAAACTTGTGAGTAAGAGCTTAAACATGAGGAAAAAGAAATCGTTTAATAAATTTTAACTATGAATATTCGTAGGAAAGAAATGCGAAATGACTTTTTTATTAAATTTTTCAGATTAAAAAGAAAGAACAAATTTATTACGTTTTAAAAAACAAATAACGTTTTTATTCTTCTTGCATTTGGATAATTTTTTCCAGAGTCCAAAACCGTTTCTAACTATTAACTAAAAATTAGTCGAATAAAAATAAAATATTTAATCGATTAATTTTAGTTTCTTAGTTGCAGAGTTCAAAACCGTCTTGCAATTAGCTAAAATTCAACTAAATGTTAGTCGATTGAAAAATATAACTCTAGTCGATTAGTCAGTTAAATTTAGTTGAAAGTTAGTTACGTTAATTGATTTTTAGTTAAAATTTTCAACTAACCCAACTAACTTCAACTAAATTTAATCGACTAAAATTTTTCAACGAAAAACTAATCGATTAATATTTTATTTTTATTCAACTAAATTTAGTTGATTTAATTTAAGCTAGTTGCAACAAATTTCAAAACGGTTTTGGACTCTGGTTACTTTCAACTAAAATCAAAATTATTTCGGACTCTGAATTTTTTCTTTTTCAAAAATTATATGTATAATAGAGAGAGAGGATTGAATGACTATAATGTTTAATTAACCTACAGAAAACATCAGCAGTATTAGCTGTCTGAGTTTCACTATAAAACATTTTTTTTTTCATTAATAATTTTCTATTTATGTATATCACAACAAAACAAGTAAAGGAAGTAATAGAAACACGCAAGAATCAAAAAGAAAAAGTTAAAATCAACGATCTACAATTATTGCTTCTATTCTTTATCATTTTAATAGGGGATAATATAAGTAATAGATATTTTTTGAGATTATCTAATATTTTTTTTGGAGTATTTATCATTTCATCGAGAAAATTTTTTCATTATTGTATTAAATTTCAACTTATATGTAACTAACTTCTTTTCATTTTTATGTTTACAAAACAAATATATAACTCATAAGTACTCCATGTAATAAGTAAAATACTAAGGAACTAAATCGAGAGAAAGAAACTGATTGCTAACACTCTCTTTCTTTACTCGTTATGTCGCTATGTAATTTTTATGATTATAATAATTATTTTTAAGTCTAAAAATCGTAATCCGTTTGTAGTAAGTAATATTATTGTAAATTTTCTAATTCTCAATTAAACCCGCTAATCATCATCTGCGATTATCAATTATTAATAATAATTATTATCATTCTTAAAATATTAAAGCATAAGTCTCAGCTTAGCAGTGGACTTTTGCCCAATCACTTTTTACACATTCTTCTCGCTCTCGCTTTGTCATGTTATTGCACTACATCATCTTGATAATTTTTCCTTAAATTCAAACTTAGAGAGCGAGAAAGATTTCATAAATTTGTAAAATAATTAAAAACTGCCGCTGCCGCTTTCGTGGAAAACTTATGCAAAAAAATTTAGTTATGGCGTTATATCATCATCATCTGCAGGCAGCGAGTCACTGAATTCAATAAGTGAATTAAAGACATCTTCGGTTTTGGTTCGTTTCAATAGAATCTCATCATCACCGATATCATCAATTTCATATTTTCTCTTTAACATGGCATTTTCCGCTTTCAATTTGTCATTTTCATCCTGAAGTCGTTTAATTTCTTCATGCATGAGTTCCTCTGACGATGTTGACTGTCGTTGCCCTTTGATTATTGTTTTCAAGTGAGAAATATATTCGCAGGCCTGATAAGAGAATTAATGATTAATAATAAATAAAAATTTCACTTAAAATTCCATTCATACTTGCCTTTTCTAGAATGCCACCTTTGCTCAGTGCTTCACCATTCTTTGTTGAATGATTATTATTTGAATTTATATTGTCATCGTTGTCGCTATTGTCATCTATAATTTTACCCAATTCCACAATCCAATTATTAATTTTCTCTCGTCTGGCTCGTTCAATTTGATTGTGTTGAAAGCGTCGATAGTCATCGCGCTATAATTTAAAAAGTGAATAAACGAGTTATTTAGAATTAGATAAAAGTGCAAATTTTTTTTTTCTCACCCTTGTTTTCATCTTTTTTTCATTAGACACATTGTCTGTTGACACTTTTACTGATACTGCTTGATTATTATTATGAATTTTTTGTACTACTGTTGGTGAGTCTTGCTGCTGTTGTTTTATAAAAACAAGAGTGTTACCATTAGTTTTTGTTAGTTCATTTGTTGGAACTCGAATGAAACGATAAATTGTCTTTTGTGGTTGCGACGTCATGTGTAATGATCTAAAAAGTCATTTTAGATAATTAGTTAATTACTCTTTAGTTGAATATAAGTGAAATTTTATAATTAATGATTTTTTTTATCTAATTTAAGGAAAAGAAATTTTCTTTAAAAAAATCTCTTATCTCTTCACTTCTAGTGTCTCTCGCAAAAAAATTTCCTTCTTCTCTTTGCGAATAATTTTTTTTTCTCTTACCTTTATCTTCTATTTTAAGTATTGCAAAGAAACCTAATATCTTAATAATATTAGCTTGTTGCTTACGACAGAATTATGGTATTGAGACTTATTTAATCACAGTTTATGCAGTTGCTCTTATTAAGAAATTCATTTAATTTTTAATTTTACCAATTTTCAATTATCATTTTTTTGTATTTTTTTATATTGAGCAACATTAACTGAGCTACAGAGAGAAATTTGAATGCTTTAACGATTCTTGAGTTTTTTAATTAAGATGATAAAGACATTAACTTAAATTAATCGAACTTCCTATGTATTAATTGATGTACTTAATGAGCTTAAATTATTTATTAATTAATAGTAAATTAATTGCTTTGTGAATGAAAATATTATGTTGTGATAAGAGAGCATGGGCATGCGTATGAATTACATTGAATGCAAAAAAAGGATTTGAGAAAGGAAGAAGTAAAAAAAAAAGTTGATTGGAAGAGAGTGAGCGAAAGTTTTTCTTGATTCTCTCATCGATTTTTCGGATAAAATAAAAAAGTTTCATTATTTTTAAAATTCCCTTAAAAAATCAATTTCAATTCAATTATAGTTTAATTATTAAGATAATTGTGAATTAGAGTCAAATTGAGTGCGAACTAAAAAATTGAAGAAAAATGAGAAATATAAAATTTTCAAATCTTTGGCATGGACTTGCATTATTAGGTAATTTTAAAATTATCAATTAAGAGAAAGGATAATTTAAATTTATATTTTTCTCATAGGCTTAATGATTCAAGTCGCTATAGCGTTGCAACTTGAAGGTTTAGTTACGAAAAAGCCAAGAGTCTCAAAATATACTATGAAACCACAAGCAGTGAGTTATGATAAGAAATATATTTTGAAATAAGAGAATGAAAAATGCTTTATTACAGCCAACTAGCCCACCCTCGTCAGTATCATATTATCGTGTTAATACAACAAATGGCAACACTTGCATTCTTATTAGGACTGATGCATTACTCAGTATTCAATATCGCGATAAATTAAATGAAGATAGAGAAGCTGATATATATTTACCTGATAATCCTCAACTTTCTGGTAATTTGTTTTGTAATTGTATAAGAAATTTATTCATGTTGGCCATTCTTTTAGGATTTTGTGATAATTCTGATGAGTCATCCATTTCAATCACATTTAGAGGTTTCACAGTGACAATGGATTTTGAAAAAACACCTGGTATACAATTTGCTTTTATGTTTTGACTCAATTAAATATTAATTATAATCCTTTAGGTGGAGAAAGATGGTTCGTAAATAATGTAGCAGTCTCATATTCATCATCAAATCCGCTTTTTGAGCATATTGATCGTCCTAATCTTAATGTAAAATTATCAACACCTCCACATACTTTTCTCTTTCCAACACCTATCGGAAAGTCATTTGAATGCAATAAAGAACAAACAATTACTATGTATGCTCAGGTATTGTACATTTTAAATTTCTCAATATTCATTTTTGTTTGAAAATTTAATTTTTACTTCTTACTTATTGTTATCATTAAAACTAGCACTAATTTTAATTATGAAACTGTATTCTTTCCTTTGAACTTTAAAAATACACTTTTAAATTATTATATAATATAATATTTAACAATTTTTGAGTACTAAAATTGTTTTTGATGAAAAACAAAAATCTGCCGAAAATAACGAAATTTGTAAAAGAATTCAAAAATTACTCTCCAAAGTTGTTTTTCCCTAGTGTAAACAAAAAACGTTTTCAAAAAGTTCACAAACCTTGTCAGAAAGCTTTTAAAAATATAAAAGCTCTTCTGTGTAATGCATGCTTAGAATAATGATGATAAAAGGAGAAAATGTAGAGTATATCACATTTTCTGCATAATAATGAGATAACAGAGTTTATTTTTAAATTGCACATGTGTGAAAATCAATAAAATTTTCTCACTTTCAATGCAGGACGAGAATGATAGATCTGGGCACTTGGCTAAATTGTTGCTGCGTGATTTACGTTTGCAGGGATTCATGTATAAAGCAGCAGGTCAATGGGGTAAGAAATCACACTTCAATCATTTTACTCATTGATTATTTATTTTCTCTTTTACTTATTCTTAGGACCACCGTTCATATGTACCCCAACTGGAACATATCGTGACGAATCAGCGCCTTTCTATTTGTAAGAATAATAAATAATGAATATCAACTGGTGAACTGAAATATCTTTTTTCTTTCTCTTATTTTAGAGGCACATTATTAGCAATTGCTTGCATTTGTACCGTTGCTGGCTACGGCATTTGGCGTTATATGAAAATTAAAAAGTATCAGTACGGTACCATGCAATAAATTTTGCAACTTTATTACTAACCAAATGAAACTACTAATTGAAAATTTTTTGAAATTATCACAAAAAAATGTTCACACATACACACACTTGTAACGCCACACTTACATTCAATTTTTGCCAAATTTCTTATTGTATCAGCAAAAAAATCTCTTTTTTCAATTTTTTTCTTCGTCTTTGTGCAAAATGATGATGATGATGATAGTGATGATAAAATTACGATTTTCCAAAATATTATAAGCATATAAAAAATTTATCAAATGAAACACAAGTAATAATCAATTAAAAAGAAGAAAAAAAATTTAAAGCATATCAATTAAAAAAAAATAATGATATTAGCAACAAGTCAATGAATGAGCAAATATTTAAAGCGAGACATCATGAGTGTGGATTAAACTTAGTCAGAATAATTGAATGATATGAAAACAGTCTTCCATTTTAAGCTAACAAAGAAAGTATATTATTATGTGCGCATATAAGTATTGTATTTAATGATGATAAAAACAACTATACTAAGTTATTTACTAAATGTTCTTTACGAGTTATTAAGATAAAAAAAAGAGTATATTAGATAATTAAAGTTACTGATAACGTGTTTAATTTCTTGTTTATTGATTGAGACACTGATGGAGAAATTTTTAAATGGCATGAGCTGAAAAAACATTTAACAGTATTTTCTTTGAAATTTCATTTTCAAAGAGATACTGTTATAAAATACAAAAAAGTTATCTGACACACATTACATCCATTTCACTCTCCATCACTGGCTCAGAGAGTTTATTTTGATCTTTTTGTTATAACAAAAAAATATATATATAGTTCTATATAGCATATGTATGAAACAAATTAAAATATTTAAAAAAGTGAATAAAGAAATTCTTCTCCTAATACCAAAACTATATTGCACCTTTTTACTGAAAATGTTAAAAAAAAGTGCATGTTTCGTTCACTGAGGTTATAAAAAAATTACTAGGATTAACCATCAATTTTTTGGATACTTTCTTGATTTAAAATTGGTAACAAAACAAGTCTTTATGTAAATTTTACAAGTTTTCAATTGTCTCAAAAGTTTGTTTTGAATGTTTTAATCAGAGTCCGAAACCGTTTTGCAATTCACTAAAAATCAACTAAATTTTAATCGATTAAAAATAAAACACTAATCGATTAAATTTTAGTTGTTTTTTAGTTGAAAATTTTAATCGATTAATTTTTAGTTGATTTTCAGTTGAAAAATTTAATCGATTAAAATTTAGTTGAAGTTATTTGCTTTAGTTGAAATTTAGTTGAAAATTTCAAGTAAAAATCGATTAACGCAACTAACTTCAACTAAATTTTAATCGATTAAATTTTTCAACTAAAAATCAACTAAAAATTAATCGATTAAAAATTTCAACTAAAAAATTAATCGATTAGTGTTTTATTTTTGATCGAATAAAATTTAGTTGAATTTAGTGAGTTGTAACTAAATTTTCAAACGATTTCGGACTCTGGTTTTAATTCTCAATACAAACATTTGAATTATCTAGTGCTCAGCACTAGAGTTGAATGTTTCAATGCTCAGCACTAAAACTTTGAAAACTTTAGTGCTCAGCACTTTCTTATTGAGCATTTCAATACTCAGTATAGTTTTTGAACTAAACATTTAATTTTTTGTGCTTTATGACTCAATACATAGTATGTGAGCATTAAGAACTCAATATGATTGAATTTTTAAATTCTTCTTGCAAGTCTACAATCTTTGTTTTGGATTTTGTTTAGTACTTACTTCTTATAATCTCAGTAGACGAAACATGATTATCAAAAACATTATTTTTATTTTTCTGTATTTTTATTTTATTCAATTTTTTTAACTTAAAAATTTTTAAGTAAAGTTTTTCATGTAAAATTTTTCACTTTGTTTTATTAATTCCTACGTTCAATTTTCTTCATTTATATCATTCACAATTAAGTGTGTGTGTTTGTGTAATAATGCTGATTGCGCAAAAAAGTATTCTTTTTTTGTTTTCGAGAATTTCTATGTTGATGAGGACTTTTTAACTTAATTTTCTTCTTCTTTGTTTATGATTTAAGGAAAAAATAAAATAAAAATAATAAACAAAAAATTCAAGTTGGTTTCATTTTTAAAAAAAATTGATTTTCATCTTCTCGTGCCGTCGTTATTTTGCAAAATTATGAGGTATTTGATTCTTTTTCATCCATTTTTCTTCCTTTTTTTAATTAATTTACGTCTTGGATCATTTTTTATTTCTTTCATTTCTCTCTGACTTAACTGAAAACTTTTTCTATCCGAATTAATTGGAGGGATGGGAGTGGTAATATTTTTTTTTAAAAAAGAAAAATGAATAAGATCTAACTGGCTTAATAAGAAATTCTTTCTCGTTCATTTCTGACCATTCATTCTCATTTGATACTATTTTTACAGCAAAAAAATTAATTTAGAGATTTTTAAGTCCTTCCTGTTCTTTACTGTTTGGGTATGTGTGTTTGAATTGAGTTGAATTTTTATTAACTGAAAATTTTTGAAAATTCATTAGATTCTAATTTTGAGATTGATTTTTGCATGAATTTTCAAAAATTTTCATCGTGTGTATGATTGAGTAAAAAAATTACTCAATTGGGTATGTTTACTGTATTGTGACAGATAAAAAATTCTTTGATTTATTTTGACATGCTATCAAATGTCAAATTGTGAAAATTTCCATTTTTTCTTCTTATTTGATATGAGGGAAATTTTCACAATTCAAGTTTAATTTGATCATAACTTAATAATTTTGTTTTGCTTTGCTAAGAACAGGAATAGAAAATAGATGATTTCATTTCATTTTCATACAGTACACAATTATTTAGTTTTGAATTTAAATGTAATAATTTTTTAAGTTTTCTTTATCTCCATATAATATACACAATGTTTTATGTCCCCAATACACTTAATTTTCTCTCTTTTGTTTTATTTTTTTTTTATCAATCAATCATGGGCATGAATGAAATGATACACGAGCCTGTAAAAACACAAGCTCAATGAATTTTTCTCCTTTTGGGACACGATTTACTAAATTTTTCTTTATCCTTTAGGTAATTTTCTTAATTCTTAATTGATTTCTGGTTGAATGCAAAAACATCATTTTTTGCATCTTTTTTTTATACATTAAATAGAGGAGTGAGGGACAATAAAAATAATAATGCTTGAAAAATTAATTTTCATAAAAAGAAAATTAAGTTGCAATAAAAATCACCGAATGAAAGTGAAAAATAAATTAATTCGTTCACTTTACATAATGCTTTAAAATTATCCATCATCACGACGAAACTGAATATGTAAAAAATTGTAACTATGAAATCGATTCTTATACATTTTCATTTAATATACTTTTATGCGAGAAAAACAATTCTCGCTTTGTGTCACATACAATTGTTTACATAGGTTCACATAAAAGAAACTAAAATTGTTGATTGGAGGCAGGCAATAATTTGCCTCACAAATAAAGCAAAAATAAAAAATAAGTAATGATAAAACTTGTCAATTCATTGACAATAGCACACACAATATTCTCATTCGCTCACAGTTCATCAGAGATTTTTTCTTCTTCATGATTTTTCTTTAAGAGGCTACCAATAAAATTATTTACACAACATATAAATTTCTTCATGTGTTCATTATGTACCGAAAAATTCAATTAATTTATTAAATAATAACTATTCCCTCTTTCGATTGCATCCTTTTCTATTTCTTTCACTTGTCCACGTGTGTTTTATCAATACTTTGAATGCAATCAATTAATTATTATACAGAAAGGAATTTTGCTGTATCAAAAGGACTTTTTTTTCGTCTTAAACTATCTTCACATTCATGCACTCAATATAATCTTTAATTATTTTCTTTTCTTTCACGAATAATTGGCATGAGAGCAGGCCAAAGATCTATCTTATATAAATGTGATTCCTATGCAGATTCCACATTGTCATTCACGCACATGCACACATGTCAATTTATTGTAAATCTTGTAGAATTGTTACTGCGACAGAAATCACTGCATCACTGCGGCACTAGAGGACTTTTCTTATCTTGTGCTTCTTGTGGTGCGGAATTATTTTGGTTCATATTGCTCCCGCCGCCTCGATCTACCCATGAATTGGCATTCGATAATGGCGATTCAGCAAAGCCATGATTATCATGATCTAGTGAATTGGTACCGTCATATTGTGTATTCTCTAATCGCGTTATCAAACGCTCGTCCTCATCACCAAATTCACCGCCCATTAATGACGGTTCGCCTACTACCATAACATCCTGAAATTAAAAAGAATTAAAAATTAGTTTTATCAGATATAAGCAATAAGATCATTATTAAGTAACAAAAGATTGTTGATATCAGACTCCGAAACCATTTTGTATTTTAGTCGCGAGTAATTAAAATTCAACTAATTGCTAGTTGATTAAAGATAAAATACTAACCGACCAAAATTTAAGTTGTTTCTCAGTTGAAATTATTGACCGACTAAAAATCAACTAAAGTTCAACCGGTTAAAATTATCGGCTAAATTTCAACTAAATTTTAGTCGAATAAAGATTTCAACTAATATTTAGTCAATTAGTATTTTATCTTTAATCGACTAATAATTAAACTAATTGAATTTTAGTTGGTCGCGACTAAAATGGTTTCAGATTCTGTTTGATATTATGGTAACATTAACAACTACCTGGGATGCAAGTGAGAAGTTTGGTCCTGGCGATCTTTTCTTATTCTGTACAGGTGGAGTATTTGCTACTGCGCCTCCGCTTGATCCTTTCCTTTTTCGACGCTTATTTGCTGGTCTTTGAGCATCTTTAATAGAATTTTCTTAATTTTAGAAAATTTTTTGTGTGTTTGCAAGTTGATTTTTTTTTTAGAAAATTAAAACACAGCAAATAAAATTAAGCATAAAACACAGCAATGATATGATTTTTTTGTGATGTGTGCAGAATTGGAGGCAGAGTAGGATGGGCAGAAAATCAATGTGGAAAGAAAAAAACAAAAAAATATATGGTTTAATCATAAGTCAAAAATAAAAAAATCAAATTTATGCGTAAATAAAGCAAAGAACTAAAAGACAGACATTGAGAGAGAGAGAATTTTGTTAAAAATTTTGTTTTGCGGAAAAGTTAATTAAGTAAAAAAATTTTGCAAGCAAAAAGCTTGAAGAATTGGGATTGTCTGTTTGATAGAAAAAAGGTACCTCGCTTACCAGGCGGTGCAACCATTCGCTGCCATTTCTGGAACAGAGTTGTTTTTAGACAGTCACGCGGACTCAGTGAATAAGCTTTATGCCGTGACATGAGCTCCTGCATTGGTTCAAGAATCACGCACAACTAAAAATTTCATTAAAATGCATAAAAAAGAAAGAGAGAGAGAAGGGAAAAATCAATTAATTAGACTTTGATTCATTTATAGTCTAGCAATGATGGATGTCTTTTTTCATACAAAATATCATCCATCATGCGTTTGTTTCAATATTTTTTTTTCAGTATTTTAAAAAAGTTAACATAATAGAATAGGAAATTGGATCAGATCACACACTCACGCGAAGATAATTTAAAGTGAAACTGGTAATGCCCTGTCGTGTAATGTTTTTCGAGAGTTGTTCCAACATAGCTGGATCTGAATTTGATGGATGTGTATGCATGCTAACAATATTACGAGGAATCATTTCGCGATGCGCTCGCACTGCCATGTGCCAGGTTTTTATTCGCATGAGATCGTCAAATGTAAACTCTAATACCAAACGGCCTTCAGTACATACCTACAAAAAGTAGAAATAAAAAAATAAAAAATAAAATAATAAGAAGAAGTTAATGTTATGATTATTGCTGTATAAAGATTTGCTTTTTACTTACTTTAGTGAATATGGGTTTCGTGTGATGTGTTACCATCGTACATTGTTCACAATCTAATGTTATTGATGTATTATGAAAGCTCTCTTTTGAGTGTTTTAAATTATAATATAGCTCGGTGACACCACCTTCGAAAATGCTTCTAAAGTAACGTGGTATTAATGTGCGACCGATTGCTGTTAAAGAATAACAGTTATATTAAATTTTCAACAATTGTAAAAAATAAAATTCTTACTGTATCGTTTAGGTCCATCTTCTAGACAAAATGTTAATGTTAATTGCGCATCATCTTCAAAAAATTCATTCGCAAATGAATCCCACCAGCAATTGTCACTTTCCTATGTTATCAAGTAATTGCATTAATTTCATATGATGATGAGAATATAAAAAATATTCAACTTACATCTGTTCTCTGTTGTAGTCGTTTATTGAGCTCATAAATTCTATAATCAGGTTGTCCAAAATATGAATGCCTTCTTCCAACATTTAGTCCGCTGGAAATGTGAAACCTTTGATTGTTACAAATGAACAACAAGTAAGGAATTTTTGTGTTTTATCACAAACTCTCTCTAGATAATTGTAATATTTATATCTTACCTTGGATCGAGTCGATCAACTTGTGGTCCGCTCATCATTGCAGGATGATGTCCAGGTCCCATCGAATTGCCCATTCCCGGATGTCCTTGACCATGAAACGTTCCCGTTGGTCCCATAAAACCTGGACCGGGACCGAAATTTCCTGGGCCACTTGGTCCAAATTGTGGCCCGGGTCCGAAACCTGGTGGTGGACCAGAACTTGATGGTCGTCCAAATTGTCCACCATTACTTGAAGGCGATCCAAAAGGACCCCCAGCAGGCCCATTAAATCCTTGTGAATTCTGTTGAGGCGGAGGAAATCCAGTCGAACCAGTTGGTGGGCCTGGCGTTGAACTACCCGATGGTGCAGGTGATGCTGTATATTGCGGTGTATTAGAACCGGGCTGAGGTCCTTGAAAATTATTTGGCGGCATATTGCCTGCTGGTGAACTTTGATTAGGTGGAAACACTGGACCGCTAAAACTGTTGGCATTCTGTGCGTCCGGTCCTTGACCATTACCTTTCCAATTATTACCTTCTTCCATCCCCAGTGGCGGTCCCGCGCCACGGCGAGAAATGCCTACAAATAAATACAACAAGCAATCGAGTGAGTAAGTAAAAAAGACAATTGCGAGCGTAAGTAATGGAGAAAAAAATAATTTTTTATGATGGGTAATAATTGTTGTGTATATATGTGTGCTTGCATGATAACTACCTAACATATTTCCAGTATTCTGAATTTTTGCTTTTTTTGTGCGCTTCTCACTAATTTTTACGACTTTTTGCACCGTCTTCGAGAAGAAAAAAAATTATTGTTGGCTTGTTGTTGTTATGAAAAAGGATTTCGAGTTCCTTTTTCACTGTTGCGTCCTTGTTGGTTTAATTATTTCACTTAAATTCACACATCTAATCACTCTAAACCAACAAGTGTACATCACATTTTCTTTTTGATTTTTCACAATATTCCATTCTAAAAAAAATATTATCTATATCCTTTCTCTCCCTCTCTTCTTCTCACTAATAAATACTAAATGTGTGTGTGTCGCTCTCTTTCGCTCTACCTCTCTTTTTATTTTATATTATAATGCAGGTATATATACTAAATTTAATTTTTTTATAAGTAATATGCGAAACCATTGAGTGCAATGTAGTAAAGTGTTCTAAAGTATTGTTCGATTTTTCTTATATGTGAAGAGATCTTAGACGAAAATTCGATTAACTTTATTTTATTGGTTCACTCGCTGTTACTGCTGCTGCTGCTGTACTCGGCGGTATCAAAATTTCTTTTTCTCGCCGTCCATTAAATACACTTTATTGCGATCTTTTAGAAATATGTTACACTTTTCTGCATCACGAACAATAACTCAAGTCATCTTATGAGCCTCAATTTAAACAGTTTTTAAACTTTTATTTGACTTTTTCACGAAAAAAAAATTTGTTTTAATTGCTCTGACCAATTTAATTTTTTCTCAGTCAATTTTTCACGATTTTTGCGTGAAATATCAATATTTTTTGGGCTATCTGTGTACTCTCTAAACTAAAGTTGTGAATAGTAATGATTTTATTTAGATAATGACACTTAAAACTATGAAAAATTTAATGAATTTTTTCCTGTTGGCTGGATTATTAAACGCGATAGACGCAGAAATGTACTAAGATGTATGAGAATAAAACATGGCTGCTACGACAGGGGGACAGTTTATTAATAATCACTTATTTCTTTAAAATAAGTGAATTGCGCCCTTAGTACCAAAGGAAGTACAACTATAGTGAAAATACAAGTTGATATCGCTAAATAACGATTCTTGTAAACAATAATAATGGAAATTTCAAAAAATATTTCCGATTTCTGTTTTCTCTGTTTAAAAACTCATTTTGAAGTCAGTTTAATTGACATAACACGTAATTCACTGCTTATTGATAATAAATACTATGAATTTTCTTTCATTTTCAACGATTTATTAAACACAGTAAGTTATAAATTTTGTATAATTTTTCAAAACAATGAAATAAATTCGATCAATTGCAGAGCTTTGAAGATGGATGTATTTGTGAAACATGTAAGGATATGCTTATTCAATTCTTTATCTTCAAACGAACCATCAAATTGCCACAAAATCCTTTTAAGAAAATGATTTCTGCACAAATTGATGATTTTCTGATACAGAATGAAAAAAATCTTGAACAAGTTAAAGTTATCAGGACATTCAATAGTATAACACTGCAATATGATAAAGAGGAAACCGATTGTATTAACAATAAATCAGAGGTAAAAACGAATGTCATTTTAGATAATGAAGACGATAATGAAAATTTGATAGCGGACTTTGCTTATGATTCGTCACTTGTTGCCGATTGCTTTAGTTGTGGAAGTTGTAATGCTGTCGAATCAAGTGAAAACGAATTAGAAATTCATCAATTTCTCAAGCATTCTTCGTTTGGAAATCAACTTGAAAATGAACTCGAGAGTAACAAGACATATATTAATGATGAAACGGCTGAAGTTTTTTGGCTTTGTTCATTCTGCAATGCTCATTTAGAAACCTCAAATCTTTTACTATTACATCTTCTTACAAATCATTTTTCTGATCTTTTTGATTATATCAATGAATTGTTAAATATTGAAAAGGATTTCATAAATATTACAGCTATTAAGTCGTACATAAATTGCATTAAGGAATGTCTCCAATACCAGCACACAATAGTCAATGAAGATTATAGAAAAATATTTTTCGATACATATGGTGAATATGAGAATGTAAGTGCATTATCAGAAAAAGACTTTGTTGAGGAAATGACTGAAACTGAGCAAGATATTGAAATGACTCAAGAAATTGAAGAGGAAGAACAAGTGCCGAAAGAAATAAGGAAACATCAAAAGGAAAAACAAAAATTTGATTTAAACATGACTGATAAGCAAGTACTTAAATTAGAAGTTGCTAGAAGTAAATGTATAGTGAACGTTGATAACGGAAAACAAAAAGTCATTTATCGATGTCAATTGATAGAATCTTGCAATCACATTTCGAATTCGCAATCTGGAATTCGTTATCACTTTATGAAGCACATACGAAATCGAGATAATCTTACAAAGCAAAGAAAAACAGACAACTTTTTGGATACATTTCAATATCCAATTAAAAATAATTCTAAAAACTGTTGTAGCCGTTGTAGTCTCAAATTTAAAGATTCTCGTGCTCTTCAACTTCATGAAAAATGTCATGAATTGTTTGCAATAATAGCCCAGCATTTAAATCTTCCAATGTGTAATACATGCAATCAGAAATTTATTAATGACAACACTTTCAATCAACACTTGTTGAAGCATGATCAGAATGAAGATCTCTTACAACCTATCATAGTAGAACCTGGTGCTATTCGAAAACAAGGAAAAATTATAGATAATGTATTTACATCGCTTGGAGAAACGAATGAAACTGAATTTTCTTTCAAATGTGGTCACTGTGAAGATAAATATTTCACAAGAGAAGAGCATTGTAATTTACACATTATGCTTATGCATACAACAAACTTCATATGTCCCATTGATAAAATGGAATTTTCTGGATTTAAATGTGTTTCTTTGTTCATCAATCATTTATGCAACAAACACAACTCTGAACTTTTTCCAAATCTTGCATTTGCATGCACATTCTGTAAGACTGAATTTGCTACGATTTATGATAAACTTACTCACATGAAATCGTGTGAAATGAAGCAATTTGAATGTGATCATTGTGGCAAGAGATTTTTCAAGAAAGGAGATTTAATAGCACATCATAAAGTTTATGTTTCTGGTGAAGTACAACATCAATGTGCAATATGTAATAAGAAATGTTTATCGTCAAGTGACCTAAAAATTCATTTTAGATCGCATACAAAAATTAAGCCATACAAGTGAGTCTTTAATATTGAATTATTATGATTTGATATTGTTTATTAATTTTGCTTATAGATGTGGTCAATGCAGTAAATCATTTAGAACACTTGCAGCTCGAGCATCACATGTAGAAGGTCATAGTACACAATCATTATTTATTTGTGATTTCTGTAATAAACAATTTAAACAACGCCAATTATATCGACGTCATATGAAGTCAGAGCATGAAACTAAGTCGACTTGAACTTTTTGCTGTTAAATATTAATAAAAATTTTAAAGAGTTGTTGTTTTATTCTGCAATTTGTGTTTATTTCATAATTTTATCGCTATTTAATGTAGATATTTCAGAAAAAAATCACCGTAATTTTGTTAAAATTTAAAACAATCATTCTAAGTTGTTGATAATATTATATAATAATGAAAACAAAAAAAATGGAACATTCAAGGATGGAGACAGTATATTGTTGTTGTTGTTCAAACTAAGACATAATAATTCTAAATATTTAGTTCACTACTGCGCTTCTTTTGTCACGATTCTTTCCTCGAGTTAAGGTACGAGCTTTAAAACTGGCTGCTTGAATAGCTCGTTTTTCATTTTTGCTGAGCTTAACTTTAACTTGTGAAGCATCTAAACGAACACCCATTTCGAAAATATCTCGTAATAAATCATTATCTAAGAGATGAATGTGCATCCCTGAGCCCAAAATATTACAGAGAATATTATAGTGATGATTCATTGCCCATGATTCTAATGTGAGTGTTTCTTTGGTGACACCTGCTCCGACTTGAACTTGAATATCTGGCTGAGTTTCTTCTTCAATATAGTGTAAAACATCTCTGAATGTTGCACGTTGTTGTTTGCGATCACGTTTTGCTCGAAATTTCTGTGAATCTGTTGCCAATTGTTGTGTTATTTCTGTCAAGTCTTCAATATAATCATCAAGAAACTCTTCATCATGAATGCGTCCACATTCTAAAAGCAATGCAATTGCTTCACCAGCTGTAGTACGTACTTCAAGATGTTGTGATTGAAGCAAACCCATTAGACTCTTAAATGAACCAAGTACTTCTTTTGTTCCAATCATCGATACCAAATCACCGGGAGAAATTAATGTAATTAAAAGAGCCCAAGACGAAAGGGCGGCAGCATGTAGTACGGCAGCATCAGCTGAAGCTGAACTGGGTGAATTATCACCTTTGAGAAAACTTCCAGCGAAAATACCTTCAAACAATTGACACAGCTGAACTGTATCACCTGTATCGTCACTGCCGAGAAGAAAATGTGACAATGCGAGTGAAATACAACTCTTTGCTCGAGCATCAAATGAAGCGCCCTTGTCTAATGCTGTTGTTTGTAAAAGTGGAGCTAATGTCTTGACAATATCCTCTTCCCCTTGCATCTGGATGATCAAAAGAGCGGCTAGTCTTGCAGCAAGTGCTTGTTCTTGTCCTTTACCTCGTTTCAATGATTTTTCAATAATATCCATAATGGTTATGCGACGCTCATCAATAAAATCATACATACAATGATGCATGAGAATTTCGCTCATTGCCTGAAGTGCATTTGTACGAGTCTGTTGTGATTTTTCTGAAGCATTCTCAATGGCCATCATGAGCTTTTCTTCGTACTTTTCAGCAATATTTTCGGCTGCCATTTCTTCAGTGCTTTCTGGTGTAACATGATCAGATTGGTAGGAATATACTGACGCTCCATCGTTTGAATATTCGTCATCGGAGACGTCATTGAAATGATTAGCTAAAGAAAGAATAAGAAGAAAATAAAATTATTTTTCTCTTCAATGAGTCATCATGTAAATGTGAGAAACCTGATGCGATTTCATGAATGAATGCAATGTTTTTATTTTTATATTAACTCAAGCATTCAATATGGTATGTGGTGAATGAGATTACGAAGAAAAAACCGCGCCAGACGAAGGTTGATTGATAAGAAGAATTAAGAAGAAAAAAAAAAGAAACTGAGAAAGCAGCGAGAGAGTGAGCGAAAAATTAAATAAAAGTGAAAACGTGGATGAATTTTGCCATACATCGCTCAATTTAGTTTTTTTTTCTTTTTCTCTCACTTGTAGTATAGGAAGAGGAATTTTTCAACCTTTGTCACGTTTTTACATCATGAAAAAAACTTTACCTTTAGATTTTCGATTATTCTTCGGCATTTTACTGGATAACTCTTATTTAATTAACGCACAAACGATTAAGTAATATGTAATGAATTAGCTAAAGGTTAAATAGCTTAATATAACACCACTAGAAACTTTTTTATTATTAATAATTTTTTTCCTATTCTTTCCTTGTCCTTCACAATTTTTTCACTGTGATCATAAATTGATATTTCTAGCTTTTATAGTCTCTTTTTCAAATTGTATTCCGTGATAGCACAAGTCAAACTGAATTTCATAAGATGATTTAAGCAAATACACTGGCGATAAACGCATTATTTTCCGAATAAATTGAGAATTTTTAAGAGCAGACTTTCACGAAATCGCGAAAAAATATACTTAAAAAGTCGACTGTCGAGAGTCGAATATACGTTATTTTACCTGAATTTTTAAATATTTTGCTCGGCTGAACTGCACATATAATTTTTCTCTCAATCACAACATTCGACAGAAATAAATTAATTTCATCATAAATTAAACTCAAAACGAAGCAGTAAATTGGTGATATCAATCAATAATTTAACGTGTAGTAATTTGATTGCATTGATAATGGCTGAAGAGAAATTATCTAAAAAGTAAGAGCATCAAGTATTACAAATCTATTTTGGATGAGTAATAAAACGTGGAAAATAAGATCAAAATTGTGAACAAAATTGCATCATTAATTCAGTCAATAAAAAGATTTAAAAAAAATGCTCACTATTTTCCACACAATCCGAAAAGCTACTATTCCAGTATTACTCAAACATGAACATCGTCAGCTACTATTGCGACAGATTCAAGTAGCAAATGGATTATGTGGAAAAAGGTTAGAGAAAACAATGCAAAAAATTCGTAGAATGTGATGATGATGACACAAAATTCTCTCTATCAAAATGTTTATATTTTTTGCTCATTGAACTTTTTTCTTTTTTCTATTATCAGTGAATTAAAGCGTCGTATGAAAGCGGCACAAAAGGAAAAAGAGAAACAAGAGAAGGAAGCAGCAGCTGCCGAAAAAGCACAAACTGATGGTAGTGCTAGTGCTAGTGCTAGCAAGGAAAACAAAATTGATGAGGCAGACATTTCTCCAAATGAGTACTTCAAATTACGTTCAGGAGTTGTAAATGAATTAAAGAAATCTCCAGAAACTCATCCGTATCCACACAAGTTTCATGTATCGAGTTCACTTGAAGATTTTATTGCAAAATATAACAATCTTAAGGATGGTGAAATGCTTGAAAATGAACCATTGAGTGTTGCAGGCAGAGTTCATGCAATTCGTGCTTCAGGTGCTAAATTAATTTTCTACGATGTTCGTGGTGAAGGTGTTAAAATTCAAGTGATGGTAAATGCAAGACTGTACTCATCAGAAGAAAAGTTTTTCACTGATACCGATCGAATTCGTCGTGGTGATATTGTTGGAATCGAAGGATATCCTGGTAAAACTAAGAAAGGCGAGTTATCCGTTATACCAAAAAATGTAAGTTAAAATAATTTTAACATTATACTTGATCATTCTTTTAATATTTTAAATTTTTAGATTAAAATTTTATCACCATGTCTACATATGCTTCCTCACTTGCATTTTGGTTTAAAGGATAAAGAAACACGTTTCCGTCAACGTTATTTAGATTTGATTCTCAATAATAGAGTTCGTGACATTTTCTATGTTCGCTCAAAAATTATCTCTTACATTCGACAATTTTTCGATAAAATGGGCTTCTTAGAAGTCGAAACTCCAATGATGAACATGATTCCTGGTGGAGCAACTGCAAAACCATTTGTAACGCATCACAATGATTTAAATATGGATTTATATATGAGAATTGCACCAGAGTTATACTTGAAAATGTTAGTTGTCGGTGGACTTGATCGAGTCTATGAAATTGGTAGATTATTCAGAAATGAGGGCATTGATATGACACACAATCCAGAATTTACAACTTGTGAATTTTATATGGCTTATGCTGACTATAATGATTTAATTGAAATAACGGAAAAACTTCTTTCGGGCATGGTCAAGTCTATTCATGGAAGTTACAAAATTAAATATCATCCAAATGGTGAAGAAGGAGAAGAAGTTGAAGTCGATTTCACGCCGCCATTCAAGCGTGTACCGATGTTGAAAACTTTAGAAGAAATTCTCAAGGTCAAATTTCCACCAGCAACAGAACTACATACCAAAGAATCTAATCAATTCTTTGATCAACTTTGCATTAAGCATCAAGTTGAATGCCCAGCACCAAGGACTACTGCTCGTCTCTTAGACAAATTAGTGGGTCAATTTTTGGAAGAAGATTGCATAAATCCAACTTTCATTACCGATCATCCACAATTGATGTCACCATTGGCCAAATATCACAGAAGTCAGCCTGGTCTTACTGAACGTTTTGAGTTGTTTGTTATGAAGAAAGAAGTATGCAATGCATACACTGAATTAAATGATCCATTTGTGCAACGTGAAAGATTCATGCAACAGGCATCAGATAAAGCTGCAGGAGATGATGAAGCTCAATTAATTGATGAAAACTTCTGCATGTCTCTCGAATATGGTCTGCCACCAACTGGAGGATGGGGTTTAGGAATCGATCGATTGACTATGTTCCTTACTGATAACAATAATATCAAGGAAGTTCTTCTTTTCCCCGCTATGAAGCCTGATATGGGTGGACCATCTGAAGAAACTGCCACTGCTTCTAGTGCTAATGTTGACAAAAAATAAACTTATTTATTCATATATGAATTGCTTATTATCAAACAAAAGAATTCTGAAATAAAATAGAATTTTATTTCTCGGAAAATTTTTTAGTGTTTTTAACGAATTTTTTAGAAATTAAAAACGCATGAAAAAAGAATTACAAAATCGCGAAAGAAAAAGTGCTTTTGTCGAAAGAAAAATTTAAAAAAATATTATTTTTAAAAATACTCAATTAAGGACTTGAAAGTTGAGATGGCAGGCATTGGCGATTATCAAGAACAAGGACTAGATGATGAAGATTACGATGAACTTGATAATTCTCAACGTTTAAATTCAAGCTATCTATATAATTATCCAATAGAAAATTTTAATAATTATTATCAACCTTCTTCTCGTGGCGAATTGACACTTAATTTACAAAAGACACCAACAGCAAGCAGCTTTAAAAGTTATCAACAAACTAATTTTTATGACTCGCCAGATTCAGATGAAGTTTCGTTGAAGAAATATTTCGCTAACAGTGTTTCGGTGATTTCAATAATTACTGAAAATATTATTTCACATCCTTTCATAGTTCTTCGACGTCAATCTCAAGTATATCATAATTCTAAAAAATATCACATTCATCCCGTGAAATTGTTTCCTGTTATTTGTCATCTCTATGCGAGACAAGGTATCTCTGCACTTTTCAAAGGTCTCGGATCGAGTCTATTAGTGAGAGGAAGTCTTTTAGCAATTGAAGATATTATCGATAAAATAACACAATGGCCAAAGGAAATAAATTCGAGAACGACGTTAAAGCAATTTGGTCAACATTTGATCTTAAAATCTATATCAATTGGCATTGTGCTACCATTTTACTCTGCAAGTTTAGTTGAAACAGTTCAATCTGATATAGCGAGTGAAAAGCCAGGACTTTTGGATGTTTTTCGTGAAGGATCAGCGAGATGGTGAGTTAAAGTGAATATATGAAGATTATAAAGTGGTTAATAAAATGTTTTAAAAGGCTCTCATGGTCAGCACCAGCAAAAGGACGAATGTTGCCAGTTTGGGCTTTATTACCGAGTGGAGTATGCATCGGTCTAAGCAAATATTTATTTGGAGTCATAATTAAAGGAATTAGTACAAGAATATTGACCAGGCATTATCAGAATAAAGAACTAAAGCAAGGTGCAAGGAGTAGAGATTTGACGACAATAAATAATGAAATTGAACTTGCATCAAATATTATATCGCTCATTACCTCTGAAATTGTGTTTTATCCATTCGAGACTGTATTGCATCGAATTCAACTTCAGGGAACGAGAACAATTATTGATAATCTTGACACCGGTAAAAAATGATGATGAACACATAACTTTTTCGAATGTTATGAAATACATTTGAATTTCTAATTTTAGGTACACATGTAGTTCCAATTTTAACAAATTATGAAGGTGCGTTCGATTGCTATGTAACAACGATTCAAAGCGAAGGATTTGGTGGTCTATATAAAGGTTTTGGAGCACTCATGCTTCAATTTGCTGCTCATCTTGCCGTTATTAAACTCTCAAAATGGGTTTTTAGTCGAATAGCTGAAATATGTAGTGAAAAAGCACCAACTAAAGTAACTGAATTTTATAACTTAGAACCAACTTCGATATCACAGCAACAGGGCTCAACTGTTTCACGATCTTTATCATATGTGAGCAGCTTAAACGATGAGCCTTAATTCTGCTTAGTATCTTTCTCTGTGATATCATTGCTTTGCATTCATTAATGCTTAATAAATTATATAATAAAAATCGATAGTTGCACATTTGTCGAATGAAACAAAGTTTTTTGTGAAATTATTAAAAATTTCGTTTAAAATATTCTAAAAAATTTTTTTAAAATCTTTTTTATTGTGTGTAAAATAAATGCACTTTTTCAGGTGTAAATTGATTGTTTAACAATTGAAATTTGAGCAAATTACTCGCTGGTAAAGTTTGGAGCACGTTTCTCGATGAAAGCCAACATGCCTTCTTTCTGATCTTTGGTTGAGAATGTAGCGTGGAAGTATCTTCTCTCAAATCTCAAACCTTCAGCAAGTGTGCTCTCATATGCAACATTGACAGCTTCTTTTGCAAGAGCAACAGTCAATGGAGATTGAGCGCTGATTTTCTCACCGAGTTTAACTGCTTCTTTGACTAATTGATCAGCTGGGAATACTTTGCTAACCAAGCCTGATTTCTCAGCTTCTTCAGCTGTTATCATGTTTCCTGTCAAGCACATTTCCATGGCCTTTGATTTTCCAATAACACGTGTCAAGCGTTGTGTACCACCAGCGCCAGGAATAGTTCCAATATTAATTTCTGGCTGACCAAAACGAGCCTTGTCTCCAGCGTAAATAATATCGCACATCATTGCAAGTTCACAGCCGCCACCGAGTGCGTAGCCTAGAAAAAAATGTTTTAATGATTGCATAAGAGAAATATTTTTGTAAACAAAAGTATAGATAAAATACCATTGACTGCAGCAATAACTGGCTTTTTTGTACTTGCAACTTTTGTCCAATCAGCTAAAAAGTTGTTAAGAATGCAATCGGCATATGTGTTACCCTGCATTTCTTTGATATCGGCACCGGCAGCAAAAGCTTTTTCATTTCCAGTAATAACAATTGCGCCTATTGACTTGTCAGAATCAAATTCATTTAATGCACGAGCAAGTTCTGTCATTAAGCCCTTGTTTAAAGCATTAAGAGCCTTTGGTCGATTCAATGTTATCATTCCAACATTCTTCTTCTCACCAGCAACATCCTTCACGATGAATTCATATTTGTTAGCTGTGAATTTTCATGATCAAAGTTCATGACATTAAAAATTAAAATGTCTGCACAATGTTTTCTAAATTTATTCATTTATTTTACCTGCCGCACAGAATAATCTATATTGTTGCTTTAATGCAGGTGCACGTGATAGTGACGAAACGATTTTACTGATTGAAGACATGTTTAGAGTGATTTAACACTTCTTTTATAAAATTTGCCGATCTGCTGACGCCGATATCTTTTAAAAAGTGAAATATTTTGTAAGACAATTTTTTGATAAGAATAAAATTAGTGAGAGAATTTGAGAGAATTTGAGAGAATTGAGAGAGTAAAAAAATTTCAGGCTATGTCACTTAATAGACATTTTTAAGACTCTCTCTACATTTATGTTTCAATTCAAATTTTTAAATTATAAAATATAGTAGCGGCACAGCAATAATCAAATTGAGAAGAAACAACGAACAAATGAAATTCAAGGTTATATGGAAGAGAATGAGAATCTTGTTGCTTTCTTTTTATTATGATTTGAATTATTGACATTAGGCCAATCGTGTTGTTTAAAAATTTTATAATTTTTGACTAAAATTTAAAAAATAATTGACAATTGTTTTGTTGGTTGTGTTATGTATGCTTGATTTTTAAAAAGTGTTAAAAAAGTGTGTATTTATTAAAAATTGCTGAATTTTGAAGAAAAACTATTAAATTAAAGAAAATTGTGAAAATGTTGAAAAATTATTAAAAGTTTATTTAAGAATGCAGCTATGTAGAATTTTAAGGATTTTACAATTTCAGAGATTTCACATTCCATCTTTGCTTTTTTTACAACGTTTTTCTTAACTTACTTT
>JACWBX010004561.1:0-32033 GCA_014622435.1 Polypedilum pembai
AATTTAACTAAATTTTATTCGATTAAATATTTCAACCAAAAATCAACTAAAATTTAGTTGACTAATATTTTATTTTTAGTCAACTAAATTTTGGTTGATTTTTGGTTGGTCAACTAAAATTTAGTTGAAGTTATTTGCGTTAGTTGAAATTTAGTTGAAAATTTCAAGTAAAAATCGATTAACGCAAATAACTTCAACTAAATTTTAGTTGACTAAAAATAAAAAATTAGTCAACTAAATTTTAGTTGATTTTTGGTTGAAAATTTTAATCGAATAAAATTTAGTTGCAACTTTAGTTAATCGCAAACAATTTCGGACTCTGAAATTTAATTTCGCTTTTCATAATTAGTTAGCAAATAAGCTGTGTATCCTATTAATTTTAAGAATTTTTGTCTAAAGCCAGGAGGTCTCAACTCAAAAAGTTGACGGTCATTTTATTCGAAATTTAAATTTGAATTAGCGCATTTTGCTACAAAAATTTCAAATTTCTTTGAAGAAAACGCGCTAAATATTTTATTTCATTGCTTTTATTGATAATTTCTGTTTTAAACTTAATTGTTTTAGCATTTGAAATCTTTTTTAACAGAACTTGTAATTTTCTCAGAAATAAAAATTTTTGTAAGGAACTTTTTAACGGAAAATTAAGAGAAACGAAAAGCGCGCGCAATTTAAGTTAAGAAAAATAGCGGTCAGACGAGGGTTTAAAGCAGAGTTGTTAAACTACTGGTTCGTAACCCGTAGTCAAAAATCTACCGTAGAAAGTAGCCAAAAACTACAAAGTAGAATCTACTTTTACACTTCTGATCCAAACTTTAGGTGAAACAAAAGAAAACGATGCAAAAACCCTAAAACTATAAAAGAGTTTCGAAAAATTCTTCTGTTGCGGTTATTCCCTCATTCTTTTTCTCATAAAATTTTTTAATTTCATTTCAATTTGCGAATATGTATGTGAATAGGAATGAAAAATTTTTATTTCCCCACATAAATACTTCTGTGCATATTGAAATCGTTGTTGGTAAAGTTTTTTTTAATGTCATGCGTCTCTTAGAAGACTGAATGATGGCAATGACCAGGACATTTTTTATGACTTCTTTTTTGCTTGCCAAAACATTTTTTTTTGTACACAAACACATTCTTAGCTCCCTTTTTTTCTCAATTAAAACAAACGTTCCTGTCTGAATACAAATTTTTAGAGACAGTTTGAGGTTTTTGTCTGATTGCTTTGTGTGCACGCAATAACAAATTACTTTTATCGATACCTTCCGAAAAAACCAAATTTATGTCAAACTTTCAAAATAAAGTTTCAGTTATTCAAACAGAGTTTTTAAAAAATCTAAATTAAATTCACGATCATCAGGTCGACCTGATTCGTATAAATTTGAGCCTTTTTGTATAAGAACGCGTAATTTTAATTAAAAAATCCGTTGGTTATCGCGCTCTTTTAACAATTAATGAGGCAGACTAGAGAGAGTCAATTAACGCGATTTAATTAAAAAACTGAACATTGAGTATAAAAAGAAATCACTTGTTCTTTCTCATGTCTCAGCGAGACACACAAATTTTATATGAAACAATTAAAATGTTTTATATAAATTACCGATATGGTTCTTTTGCCAAAATGTGTGTCTGACTGTAATAAAATGTAATTTCACTCACATTGTGGTAAGAATGAGTTATTATACATAAAGAATCCATGAAACTTTTATTTTTGCAACTCATTTTAAGCACACGCTGCACCAAAGTGTTCTTGGTTACATTTTTTACTGCTTTGAAATGCAGCAAGTTGGCATTTTCATAATAATAATATAATGATGGTTGGGCAGCTGCAAAAGCTGTTATGAAGTCAACAGCAATAGCAACAAGCATCATTTGATGGTTTTTGACATTCGTCTCTCTTTTCTTCTTTTCATTTGCAGAGCACTGGAGGTCTATAAGGATTATGGAAGACGCTTAAGTGAGATAATTGAAGAACAACGAAAAATGCCAGGTAAAGCAATTTTTTGATTTTTGTTTCCGTTTTTCTCTCTCACTCTTGATGTAATGATTGAACACAAATTTAAGTAATGATCAACACGTTCCACTCTTAATGAGTTTTTCTTCCTTTTTATCCTCATTCATTATAACATCATTTGATAAATGTCAATGATGAAAAAAACTTTGACTTTTACTGGCACCTAAAATATCATCAATTAATAGGCGCATCCAATCTTGGCGGACCAAAGCGTTTTGAACATGTAATCATTTTTTGGCTTCAATGTGAGCAAGTAAGTAAAAACATTTTTCTTTACAAGATTGGCTACTCCTATTTTTCTCTATTATAAATTATGTTTTAACTCAAGATTGCATTATTTATTAACTTCTTTGCAGTAGATTCAATCTCTTTTTTGAATCTTTATGAATTAATAATTTTTAAATAGCTCTCAATGATTTTTATCGCATATATACGATTCTAAAATTTTGTTGTTGTTGAAATATTTCTAAAAATTAAAATTTCTCTTCAAATAAAAACTTGTTCTTAAAGCTGATGCTCTTGAAAGATGTGTTTTGTGCGTTTATTATATAATAATAAATGGAGCTAATAGCTCGAATTATTATAAAGTTTCAAATTGAGCGACAGTTTTGCAAATAAAGCCAGCAATCAGTCAGAAATTGAAATTTTATTAAAAACATTTCTATAAGTTGCCAATGCAACAGTTGCTTTAGAAATTATCAACAAAAAAGTTTTTCTTAAAATATCAAGTTTTAAGCTATTTATACTAATCATACTTGACATCAATATAAAGAAAACAATTTTAATCAACGATTTGAATACTCATAAACATAGAAAAAAAGTAAATTTAAGGAATTTGCAAAAATGGTGAAAAACTCGATTTTAGCGACCTCTATAACGAAACATTCCAACCGTGTTACAGAATCGCTCATATGTGTGACATTTTAGTCTTGTGATGATCAATGTTGTTGCTTCAGCTTGCGTAAAAAAAGTAAAGAGAAATCTCCAGGGTTGTTAAAGTAGGTGAATCTACTAAGTAGATTTGACCTACAGTAGGTGTCACCTACTTTGTAGGCCGACCTACTTTTGCAAAAGTAGGTGAAATCTACTAGTAGAAGTAGGTAAAATCTACTAAAGTAGATTCTACTTTAACAATCCTGGAAATCTCTTTTGAAGGCCAATGCATGAAAGAGTAAAATTAATAAAAAGAGCAAGTCAAGAAGCAAATGCAAAGAAAAGGAAACCCTTGAGTAGATTTATAAACAACAACAGAGAAATTACATCACTCTTCTTTTGATCGTGATGATGAAAGAAGAAAAAGAAAAAAACGTCTTGAAAACATTCATATGAATAAATGCTATTAAATAGATAAAGTGTTTCTTTTTGAGTAGTTTGCAAACCTTCTTTATTCTTCAATTGAATGAAGAGAGAAAAAAACCCATATAAATGAATGAATAAATGGCGACAAAGAATCCATATAAAAAGAAACTAGGTAGACATTAAAAAAATTTCTTTTTCTCTAACTCTTTGCTCATGTTAACATTAACATTGTTGCTAATCTTTACATAAAAATCAATCAAGGTCTATGAATTTTTTCCAAAAATTTTTGATCCCAAATTGAGTAAATTAACCATATTTAGGTAAACATTGTAATTCACAATCAGTTTTTTACTTATAGAAGCAAAGAATCAATCATAAAAACTAAATATTATGATCGGAAAATCAAGATTTTGAAAAGGAAATAAAATCGAATCAAAATATAATCATAGTAAGCAAAAAAGAGTTCTCAAGCTTTGAAATCAATAAAGACAAATAGATATCATGAAGTTATTTCTTAATTATAAAAAGTGAGAAAACCACATTGAACAAAGAACTATAAAATTGATGATTAGAATAATGTTAAAGGCACGAAGTGTAAAATAGCAATAGTGATGTCATTTAAAATTCTAGATTAGCAAAAAAAGAAACATTCAAAGTACAAATGAAAATATATTTTTTGTGTGTCGTGACCTGCACAGAGCTTTTATCAGCTCATTACTCACAAATTGAAAGGACAAAAGAGAATAAATGGTCAATTGAAAATGTATATTATGACAAAGTTTTTTTTGTGTGGTTATTAAATCTATATAAATATTGATAAGAGAGAAGCAACAAAGTGTCACCAGCTTTTTTATGACAAGTCATAAATTTACTTTTTCAATTTTCAATTGTGCATACACAGGAAGTATACAACATATTAGAGCATGTTTATATGCTTGTTTAAATATTCTATAAAAAAAACTATCAAGCTTTAGTCGAAATGTAACTGACACGGTTTGTCATATAACTTTTTTGTTACACGAAAAATTACCTCTCTTTTTATCTGAACCAGAAAAAAAATGCAGCACTATTTTGAAAATTGTTTACCAAAGAATTATAAATCATTACTGTGTATATGCATCTATGAAATGTACATGCTGCACTCCCTCAGTAGTATTACAGTACTATGATCTTGATAATTTGTAATTGAGGTGTTCGTTCATCATACAATAATGTTAGAAGGCACACGAAATATTAATTTAAAAAAAATGCGATAACGAGTGTCGCTTATCAAGCACAATAACATGAAATTTCTTATTTTCCCATCTCTTTACTTAATTTAATTGCCGCTGATGTGTTGCGTTGACATACTGAAAAATTTTAACGAGTGAGAGAGCTTATCAGGTTATAAATTTTATTCTATGTGAAATATACATAGAAAAATCTGAATTTATTATTTAATTAATGCTTATGCAACATGGTCACGCTTCATCTTCTTTTTTATTATTTCACGAGATTTAAATATTATCGAGATTATTTTGCAATAATGTTTTTAGCATTAAGATAATTCTGTTAAAACTAGAGCTTGAAGTCGACTAAAAATTCGTACCTAAATCGACTAAAAAATTTGTATACTAAGTTTAGACGAAATTTAGTCGAATTATTTACGAATTTTTAGTCGACTTCGGGTTCTGGTTAAACTGAAAGATAAACATATTAAATTTAAAGAAAACCAGTTGAAGTGACTTTGCCTTGATACAAAAAATGTGTTTTAATCATCAAGGCAGAATGACGATGACAGAGCTCACGCGTTAAGTGTAAATCAAGAGCACTCGACAAAAAGAATCACCTCTCGAGAGTTTAATGACGCTACAAACAAAAAAGAAATATTTTTTGATCGTGAGAAAAATTAAAATCATCAAATATTCTAATTAGCTAGATTAATATGTGTTGAGCTTATAAGAAGTTGATCGCAATATGATAAAAATTTATGAATATATTTTAACTCTGTTGCTAAGAGTCGAAAAATATGGAATATGTTGACATTTAGTATAGAGACTGTTCAATATTTGATCGATCGATAAATTTAAAACTCTATTTCAAGATGGTTTATCGACTTAAACCAGTAGTGCTTAAATATTCAGTTTTGTAACTGGAAACTTTACTCATACGTGAAAATATTCCATATTAGAACAAAAAAGTTTTTGATACGACATGTTAACATGATGAGTGTAAAAAAAGAGTTGAATAAGAGGCAATAAATAAAAATAGTCGAGAAAATTGAAATATTTAGCAATTTGATGTTCACAGTTTTTCTACACAAAAATTTAATTTTCTAGTTAGTGCCATTAAACTTCGAGGAGAATCGTCTGTTACCGTGCTATTCTTATCTTATCATCATACACACAGTAATTCACGTTCTATACACACTTTCTTTGATAAAGAATTTTTTTTCCTGAAGAAAAAGAATCTAATGATTAAAAACGCCTCTGAAATGAGTAACTTCGCGGTCTTTTGCCTTTGTTTTTATTTTTTTTTTGTCAATGTTCTTCTTGATACATTTGATTACTGACCTACTTAACTGACTCTTGTGACCAAAATATAATAGTTAATGTGAATTTAAGAACAACGAAACGAGTAATGGGAAAATTGAAGTAAAAAGTGTGTGTTGAGTTTCATTGAACTTCTTCTTCTTTCTTTAATTTCTTGTCCGAAATAATGAATTGCACAGAAACAAGATATCGTGTGAAACCTTATCAATTTTTTGAAAAAAAACGAAAGAGTTCAATTACTTTACATTTTTACAATAGAATGACCACTCCTGTTGAATATGACAGCAAAATTTTTGCCTACTTTCACAGTCATATCATTTGCATTTATGAGTCTTCTCAAGCGCCTATTATTGTTATATAATTGAGGAGACAAAATCACAAATATGTATGGCGACTGTTGCACATTTACTTAGACTTATTCTATGTATAGTTAAAGACATTGATATTTTTATACATGCCTACGCGAAGCACCATGAAAATAAAATACATAAATAGGATTTCTCACACCACATTTATACTTCTTACGTAATCAACTTTTCTTACGAACTCACATAATTTATATTTCATTTAACACAATCTTGATTGCACTTCCTAAAGCTGAGCAAAAAATTTTTTGAAGAGTTAAAATTTTGTTATAACATCACCATAAGAGATAAGAAATGAGTAGGTGTGTTTAAAAATTTTCCATCAATAATAAATCAATCAATTTTTTATTTGCTTTAGATTTATAAAGCCAGAGAATTAAAAATTTTTAAACTTTTAAAGTTTTCCATGATCTAAAAACAGAGTTCGACTTAATCGATATCAGCTTGATGAGATTTTAAGACGACTTTCTGTAAGAGTTCTTACAATGTTTATTAAGAGTTTATACTCCTTTCTAAACAATCGTGCTTCTAATCTGGTAGCTAAGAGCGGAAAGAACTCGAATTTTGCTCGATCTTGCCTTTTGTAATTGATTTGAGATAAGAAATTTATGAATTATTCGAACTATTAAAGCAGTTTAAATTAGGGTTTGGAGCTTGTATGCATACTTGACTGGTATAAATAAAATCTGAATGAATTAGAGAAATTTTTTAGTAAGTCAACTTGCATGCAAGTATGCGCTTACCAGTCAAATATGCATGTAAGTTCCAAACATCAACAAACTATAAATCAAATCTACCAGTGGAAGTAGATAAATATTAAAGTAGATCAACTTTAAAAATCCTGTCCAAAAATAAATTGGAAAATTTAATTTAATTGATGAAAATTGTGAAAACTGATGTATGTGTTTTATCTTTTTATCTCATCATCAACTGTTGATTTAACCAATTTTTTTTATTTTACACAATAAAACTTTTTTAATTGAAATTTTTCATTAAATAAGAAATTTTATTCATTGAATGAAATGAGAAAAAAAATTAAGAAGAGTTATCAACAAAAGTTGACACAGCAAGTGCTATTTGTTTGCTTTTTTTCACTCCTATTTAAATTTGGAACTTGGAAACATATGTTCTGGTCTCTCTTTGTGAATGAATTTTTCTTATATTTGCTTATGATATTAATATTAATATCGAAGTGTAAATCGAGATTTTTCACGATCAATTAAGTTTTTTAAATCTTGAGTTAAATTCAATGTAGATAGTTGAGTGATGTTTGTCTATATCAATTACTACCCACGGCAACTCATAATTTATTTTAAGAATGAATTCATGTTAAGTTTTCTGAAAACAATAATAATTAGTGCTCAGCACTTTCGTTTCTTTGAGTCTTAGAGCTGAGCACTTATTTATTGAGTGCTTGGTGCTCAGCACTTACTAGAGTATTTTAGTGCTCAGCATTTTACGATTGAATGTTTGGAGCACAGAATTTATGACAGAATCAGAGCCCGAAATCGACTAAAAATTCGTATGCTAAGTCGACTTGCGTACGAATTTTTAGTCGACTTCGGGCTCTGAACAGAATGTTTTAATATTCAATACTTATCACTCAATGTTTTAGAGTTCAGCATTTAAAACTGTGTTTATATTAAGAGTTTAAGTAGAGTTAAAGTTATAAGGAGTAACGATGGTAGTAAGAACATAATTACAATAGAGCAAGGAAAGGTAGTAAAATTGACTCTAGTCTTCCTAGTTTAGTTTTTTTTTGTATTGTATTATTATTTTACCACATTTATTTCTAATTTCCGTCAACTATGATATATGACAGCAAGCACAATTTTATGACCTGTAAAATTAGAAATTTTTAACAACAATTTTTTTCAAATTAATCACCATAGTAATTGAAGTAATCAAAATCCATGAAATATAAAATTGTCACTTCCCACATTCGTTATTCATTTCGAAGAATTTTAATCAAATTTCTTTCCATACCAATAATATTTGATTATATATTAGCAAGCATAAGGAAGTTCTTATCAAACTTTTCGAAAAAGTCGCCTCTAATTAGGTTTCATTTCTAATATCACGCGACGCCAAGAGTTAAGGCGTCAACTTTGCAAAAAAAAAATTCAGTCTTATTTTTTATCAAACTCACATATATGAACACCTAAGTGGCTCTACTTTAAAAAAGAATCATAAAAAGGTGGCACGAGGAGAGCTGATTTGAGATAAATAAAAATATAGGTTGCAATTGATAAAGTTGCCAAAAAAAAGTAACAACCAACAAGTCATTACATACATGACTTGAGAATTTTGTGATAACGATTAAAAAACCTCTTGGCATTTTCACGTTTTTCCCAAATGACTTTTTCATCGCCTTCCTCTTCTTTCCTAGGCAACATTGAATGAGCGTTTGAATAAAAGAGTTGACTCGATGGTAAAAGATGGCCTGCTTGAAGAGATAAGAGCATTTTATGACGAAAACGTACTGAATCGGTAAGTGGATGACACACATCTTTTATCTATCACGTGGTAGTAAAAATAGTTCTGATAAATGGGTGAAAATACAACTCGTGGCAATTGCAATTTATTTATTGATAAAAATCAAGCTTGTGTTGTATGTTTTTACTTTTTTTACGCTCATTATGCATATTTTTCTTCGCTTCAATGGAATTTTTCTGACGTCATTGATAAAATTTGCAATTTGTGCAATTTTTCGATAAGATGGAGACTTGATATAGCTGAATTAATGAATTCTTTTAAAGTATGAAAAAATCAAGGTGAAAACACTTGTTAATAATTGCTAATTAAAAACTTTGAGTTTTGAGTAAAAATTCCTGCTTGTTTACAAAAATTTTGTCGTAAAAACGACAGTCGCGCTTAATTCAAATTAAAAAACGCGTTAAAAAATGTTGGAAAAAATTTAACTGTAATTTTCTTGTATTCATTAGCGTTAAAAGTACAGTAAATCATGTGTAAATTGATTATTTAATAATAAAATAAAGAATAATTTCATCTGCATTGTGTTTTAAAAGAATTTTTGATGAATTTAAAATGTAAACAAATAGACCAAAAATTAGGTTGAATAAAATTTGTTGAATTGTGATAAAACTATTTGTCCAACAGTCGCTAGTTATGAATTAAATAAAAGATATCGAAATTCTACACTTAAAACTTTAATCAGAATAGATATCGAGTGAATAATTAGAAAAATATTTGTGATTTATTTTGTTTTTACAAAAAGCGGCCAAAAATTAGAAACATTTTACCTTAATTACATTCAAAACTAATAAATTTTGCAATTTAATCAAAGTGTTTACACCTCGTTTAATCATATGCTATTCATTTTGCAATGGTCGAGAAAAAGAGTTTATCAACAATGAGCTTTCATTCATTATTTATTTATACACACAATTGCTGCTTTAATGTTGCGCCCGTCAATCATTTATCATCAACTCGTTGTTGTACATTATCGATAAACATTTTAATGCTTTTTTTTCTCTCATTCACTCATACATTCACCTTTAGAAATGTCGACTACGAGGAAGGAATGTTGCAAACAATCGGTTTCAAAGAATTCATACCGTACTTAGAAAATTACGACAAAAGTCACGATACGTTAATCAACAAATTCGTAGAAGCACCTGAAACGTTTAGTAGAGAAGAAGTTCCTGAATGTTATAAATCATTGCTAAAATGTCTCGAAGAATTGAAATTAGTAACACAAAGATATTCAAAACGACAATTGAAATGGATCAAAAATAGATTTCTTGGTAGTGAACAACGCGAAGTTCCAAATGTTTATGCACTAGACACAACTGATGTTAGTAAATGGAAAGAAGCTGTCTATAAACCAGCAGAAGAGGCTATTTTGGCATACATTAATGATGAACCATTAAAATTGAAACCTTTAGAAAAATTAAAACGTCTCGGCGAAGGACTTGATGAAGAAACTAATCATTATTGTGAAACATGTGATCGTCCTTTTATTGGTGATTTTCAATGGTCACTTCATTTAAAATCAAACAAGCATAAGCGAAGATTAGCTTCACTATCAAAAAAATCAAAAAGACTAAAGGAAGAAAATTGATTGTTGCAGAATTTTCACTTCTCAACTTTTATTATTATCGATTTTAGTTGAACTTTGTTTCTTTTACTTTTCATTCTCAAACTACAACAACTGTTTTACAATAAATAGAGTTCATTTTTCTCTTTTTCATTAAATTATTTGTCTTTTTTCTGTTATTTTAACTTTATCAGCAATGTATTGACATGAATGTGAGAAATTTGATTGCAAACGTGCTCACTTTCATAACAACATATTGATAGTCAATTACTTATCTAATTAAATTAAATTGATGAAATATAATAGGTATATGGATCAGTTTAATAAATTACAGGTAAAATGCAACAACATCGTTAATTATTATCATTATTATTCTTTTATATAATGTCATTTCTTTTCTTTTCTTAAAAGAGAGCTAAATATTGCAATTTCTCTTTCTTTCTCGTTTATTTGTCTTTCTTTTCTTTTGGTATAGGTATATAATTAATAATATCAATATTTCTTCATTAAAAACCTCGCTCTTCTCATAAATATGCAATCAGTGTTGTTATCGTAGATATTTGCGATCTACAATTTTGTCTACAGTTTATGAAACTCTTCATAGATTCCTTCAGGGTTGTTAAAGTAGATGATTCTACAAAGTATATGATATCTACTGTAGGCATGACATACTTTTTAGATGTCCATCTACAAAAATGTTATCGGTAGAGCTACTTGTAGATCTAAGTAGATACGTTCATATAGATGTCGACGATAACAACACTGTATGCAATTTCTTGGAATAATGAGAGATACGCTAGCTAGACATAAGATTTTGTGATGATAACGATAGATTTAACAGTCGACAGCTAAGAAAACGAGTATTGTCATCATTTTTTTTCTTCATAAATATATTTTCCTTTACTCACCACAAGTAGTCTCAATATTTCTTTTTTAAATATAGATTTTTCCATTTTCTAGTACTTTTTTTTTAAATTATTGTGTAAATATATTTTCGTTTTTAAAAGAATACTTTTTTAATCCACTTATTGTCACCGATAATTTTCCATTCATATTTTTTCATTCAACGATATTTTCTTCATTCGATAGGATCATGAATAAGAAAAAACATCGAAAAGTATTCAATTGATATTTTGAAGCAACATCATCAACCTTTTTTGGAGGCGTTTCTCGAAAATAAAAGTCACATACGATAAATATTTAATTTCCATAATTCTTTTGTGAGGAAGAAAATAGTTGAATATCATTTTGTGAATAGAAATAACGTTGTTTTCAGTAAAGTCTTATTTTCTTATGATTCGTATGTGATATCAAGATAAAAATACTTTGAATAATTAAGAATTAAAATTCTTTTTATAATTTAATGAAAATTCACATGAATAATTAAAATTATGAAAATTTTAAATTTTACAAATAAAATTCCTTCTCAGACAAGGACTCTCGATTATCTTTAATGATCTTTTGCTAACTTTCTTTCTTTCAAAATTTTGTAATTATAAACATTCTGTGATTGAACTTCACTACAGAATTATACATTAATACTTTTAGTTTATGTTCTCTTACTAAATGACACCGTTTTATTTATTGAAAAATCAAACAAAAATGAAATTTAAATTTTACTTTCAAAATTTAAAGCTTTTGAAAAATGTAAACAAAAGAGAAATTTTCTAATTTTCTGCTTAAAAAAGCTCTTAAATTATATTGTGATATCTAATAATGATAAAACATAATAACTTAAGCCTTTCTTGAATATTCTATTCCATTTTATTAAAGTTTATATGTGTATTTTATCAAAAACAAAAAGTGTGATCTTAAAAGAACTTGGGTGATCTTAAATGAACGTATGCTATCTTTTACTATCTCTTATGACCTTTTCATGATCTTTTTATGAATTTCCTAGCCTGGATTCCTTCTACATTTTAAAGAAAAATAAACGTATTAAAAATTCGTTCATTATTCGAAGTATTTTTATCTTAATAATGCCCAACTCTTTAAGTATTGGTAAATATATTTTATAATTGTTAAACATCTATATTATAGAGAATTCTTATTATCTGATTTATCTCATTTTTTTAAGCATGTAAAATAAAAATTTTAACATTTTCTTGCTTTGTACACAGACTTAAATTCTTTTAAAAATTAAATAAATTCGCATTATACGCAGTTTTAAAATTTATCATGATAGAATGTTTTAATATTTTCCAGAATGCACAAAACAGTAAATAAGAGATGAGATAAGTATCACACATGCATCAATGTACATTATAAATTATCATCAGTTTGTTTAATTTCAATATATTTCGTGTTATATGTCTATTTGTTGAGTCACAAATATTTATCAAATAACAAATAAAAACCTTTTTGGTTGCACCACATAGAAACTGATAATCTTTAAAAAACAACAAATTTGTGTCACTCTCAATGATTAACGGAGTTAGAAAAATTTCTAGAAAATTATAGTTGATAGTTATTATAGATGGATGGGTGGGATTAATTTTCAAATAAGATATAGATATGGAATATTATTGTGTAAATATTCTCGTTGTCGCAGACATGGAATTGAATTTGATATGAATGAATTTATTCGTCTTCTTCTAAAACTTCTTCAGGATTTGTCATAAAAGTTGGAAAACATGAACCTTCAGATCCATCTGGACGAAAACAGAATAAAAACTGTTCGAGCTCTGTTGGCTCATGTGGTACAATACCATTGACATCACGAAGTTCAGCTGCTGGAAACCATGCAGGATCAGAATCTTCGACTATTGTTATTCCAAGTAAACGACCAATGGCGATACCTGGAATCCATAAGACAGCCACGCCAATTAAACAAACTGCAGCAAAAAGACACCAATGTGGCCAATTCATATCGACAGTTGCTCCTAATTCAGGATTCCAGACAGGATATGTTGTGCCATTTACTATAAAAAAAAGAAATTTAGCCTTAAAGTTTATGCAACCAGCAGAAAGATATTATACCTATAAGATTATAAATTGAAGCAGTCAAAATTGTTAACATTGCAATTGGACTAATGTATTTCCAGCACAACATCCAATATATGTGTGGACGGCTACCAGTCATTAACTCAATATCATCTGCAAATCTTCTCAGTCCATAAACATAACTGACACTTATACACTGTGAAATAAAAAGTTATTAATTACTCAAAGAACAGACAGTTTTTGCCTCAAAGAAATTATTAACACATTTCAAAAATAACGGTTTTTTTAAATTCAAATAATAAACAACTAACTTCACATTTTTTAAACATTCAAAAAATATTCGTTAAGTAATAACTTCTGACCATATTACACTCTTTTTCTTGCACATTACATTCGAGATTTACCTCAAAGAATGCAATGATAAGGAGAGTATAATTGCCAGCAAAGCTATCCATCAACTGAAAGATATAGCTTCCTGCTCCGTTTGCAAAAACTAACGATAGAACGCCACATATGCCACAAAGCATCTAAAAATGAAAGAAAGAAAAGGTCAAGAACATTTTCTAATTTATTTATTCTATCTATTTACCATTGTTATTTTTTCTTTCGTAAAATTTGGAAACAATTTCATGTCGACAAGCGATGAAATTACACCCTCGAGTGTTCCAAATTGTGAATCAATTCCGAGTGTGAAGAGCATTAGGAAAAAAAGAACAGCCCATAATTGTGCACCAGGAAATTGGTTTATTGCTTCAGTGAAAATGATAAATGCCAAACCAGTACCACTTGCACTATTTGACAACTCTTTTTGTAGATCACATGTCTCATTATTTGTTCCATTTCGTTCAACACATGCATCAAAAGCTGCATGTGCTTTGAATCCGATAATAGAAAACACCACAACACCAGCGAACCTTTTTTTAAATAGAAAAAAGAAAAACAAGCAATTAATCACTTTGACAAAGTGCAGAACAAAGAAATTAGAGACGAGTCACATACATAGACGTTCCGCAATTAGTAAATGAGACTAGAATAGCATCACGATAACAATTATTGTTGGCTGGATTATAAGAGCCTAAAAATAATTAATTTTAGTTATTATCTACAATCTCACACTTTTCATGCTCTTACTAAATGCAATTAATCCACCAAATGCAAGACCTAGATAGAAAATTAAAAATAAATTTTAGTCAAAATCAGTGCAGAGTTGTTCAAATAGAAAATGTAAACAAACGAAATTTGACAATTTTAATAAAAGCATCTCAAACTTAAATTAATGCTGTAATTATAAGATATCAGCTTAATGTTGTTTATTAGAATAGAATAAAAATGATGGACAATATCATTCATTAAAAAGATTTTGAAGCGAAAAATTGTCAAATTTCCTTTGTTTACTTTTATTTGTAAAAATAGACCGTCTATTCTAACCACTCTGTTTTAATGAAATTAAGTTTATTACCTAATGAGAAAAACACTTGTGTTCCTGCTTCAAGCCAAACTAGACATAAAAATAGATGATAATAAGTGAATATTTAATTTATAGAGATTGCATACTCACCAACAGGATCAAGTAAAATTTCCCAACGTGGCGTGAATAAATGATGAATTCCATCTGATGCACCTTTAAGTGTAATACCACGAAAGAAGAAAATTATGAGTACGACATAAGGGAAAATTGCTGTAACATAAACAATCTTCGTTGACTCTGTTATGCCTCTGATCATGCACAAATAAATTACTGTCCAAGCCACAACAAGTGCTAGTCCAATGGGGAAATTAAATTGTTCCGGTTCGTTTACACTTGGTGATGATGCAAGTGTTGAACGATACCAATAATACTGAGTTGGTGATGAATTCTAATTGAGAAAATAATTAAATAATGTCATTAAGTATAATAAATAAATTCAACTTACATTGCATTCATGTTCATAATAATATGTCATATTGGGATTTAATCGTACAGGACAATTAGCCCAAGGCAGAGGATTTTCGAAGCTATGAAATAAATAAATTAAACACCAGCCGATGATTGTGTTATAATAAAGTGCAACAATGAATGAGACAATAGCTGAAGAAATGCCGATTCCTCCGAGATAAGGGCTAATTTCATTCCACACTCCAATTGCTCCTTTTCTTAATCGTTGACCTATTGCTAACTCAAGATAGAATATCGGAAGTCCCTGAATGAAAAGCATTAGCCAATAAGGAACGAGGAAAGCGCCACCACCATTCTTTTGAGCCAAATATGGGAAGCGCCATACATTTCCTAATCCCACGGCATATCTGGACATGCAAAAGAATTATAATCTTACAAACATTGTTATGAGTCCTGATAGTTTCAATCGAAATTTTGACCGTTGAAAGAAATTTCAAACGCATTTTCATATTTTGAATTTTCGAAAATAAATTTTGAACTTAAATAAAAATAATTCAAGTTTTAAGCTGAAATGATGAAAAATAAAACCTGTATTAGTTGTATAATAACTTCTCTTTAATCGAGAAACATTAATATTTAACTAAATGTTGTTATTTAACTTTTTTGTTAACAAACTTTTTGAAATTTGAATAGTTTCGAAAAATAGTAAACTTTTTCGAAACTTCCTAACGGTCGATTGAAACTACCAGGATTGTGAAAACAATTTTACCCAATTGTTGCCAACAAAAAAGTTATTTTACTGTCCCAACTTTCACGCTCATCACCAGGTGCATCATCTGCTATAATGTTGTCATCTTCAATTGGATCTGATGGTGGCAGTGTTGATGCGAGTATCGCTTGAGGTGGCTCTTCAAAAATTTCCAAGAGCGCAGGAGGCTTATGAACATGCCGTGATGTAAGAACATCATCACTAATAAATGCTTGATTTGTGGCACCATACAATGTTCTGCCACCTAAACTATCTGCACGAACTAACTTTTCTTTCAAACGCTATTCACATAAAGAATAAATTTGATTTTATTTCAACGTCAGGATATGACAATAATAAAACTCACCCTGAGTTCAAGCTCATCAAGTGTTTTTGTATAATCTCGATGACTTCCATTAAGATCTCTACTACTTTGTCGCCTAAATAAATGTGCCGTATTTGCCATAATTATCTATCCTTTATATTTACTGAATATGTATATATGCTTAATGCTTATTACTGAGATATTACGTCCTAATATATATTTATTTATGAGTGTTTGTGTGCGATCAAATAATTGGATTTGAAATGCAACGCGTTTGCAATTGAAGTCTACTAATATTATGATGTTGGTGTTCTAAATTTAATTTGAAATTAATTGTGCATGAAAAAAAGAAAAGAAATAAAAAAAATAATCGTGAACATCAGGCATTGATCACAATTGGTGCTAGCCAAAAAGACACATTAATTTGATTATCTTAATAACAAATCATTAAATTTAATATACCGTAAATAATCAAAAATAATGTGCCAAAATGTGCAACTGTGAGAGAGAGAGATAAATAGTGAAAGGAAATAAGCAAAGATTAAACACCTTGTGCAGTGAATGTGAACCCTCTTTAAGATCCTTTTGTCAATCCATCAACATTTATTCACGTAATTACTTCAATTTAACTTCTCTATTTTACGTAAATCAATAATTTTCTTCACACCTGTATCCAATATATTTTCTTCTTTCTTAAACAAACAACTGAAGTTGTCTGGAGGGATATTTTTATCACCAACTTTTAAATGTATGTAATTATATAACAAAAAGAATGTTGATAATGATTCACTTTAAAGTGCAAAAATTACAAAACATTTTCACTTTTCAATTGGTGCCTACATAGAGTAACGAAAATTTTCTTTTTCACTAACAAATTTTAACTTCTTTTAAAGCGAAAAGAAAGTGATGATGACGGAAAAATTAAACTATTGCTAAACTAATCTCAATAAACTCTGATTTAGTGAGAAAAACTTGTGAATTTAAATAAATCAAAAAACTTTTCAATTTCTTCGAGAGATGAGTCCTCTTTCAAGACACACAACTCGATGTAATGAAAATTTACAAACTTGTGCATTGCGCAGGTTCCATTATTTCTCACATGTCTTTTATTTTATTCAATTTATACAATCATGATTAAAGATCATCTTACAGTTGATTTGAAATTCATTTACAAATTCAGTAAGTTCTTTTGAAAGATTAAATGAATTTATGAGATTCTGATATGAATTACAATCACGAAGATTGAGAGCTTCAAAATATTGATTCATGCACGTGAGTGAAATATCATATTGAAATAGAATATCTGCCATTTCTTCAAGACATTGTGAAAACGACCGGTGATTGATGCTTCCTTTTATCACAAAATTAGTTACTGGATTCCAATCGAGATTGTCAGAATGTGTTAGAAGTAATTCTTTGTGCTTGGAAAGTTCTTCTAATTTCTCATTCATCTTTTGTCTGTAATTTTAAAATTTTAATAAAACAATCGACATTTAATTGTTGTATAATCTTACAAAGCATGATGAATACATGATGTTTTCTCTTGAATTTTGACTATAAGCTCTTCCATAATTTCTTCTTTAATCAAAATTGGTCCATGAGTGCATGGTGGTCCTCTAAAATTAAATTTTATCATTAATTTAAAGAATGACATGAAATAATTTTGATATTTACGAATTAAGTATGTTATATCGAGTAACTAGAGTCCATAACTCTCGAGCTTCTTTTCTTTGTTCTTCCAAAAATTGTGTGAAAATATTGTTGAACTCTTTTATTTGTTTTGATATCATTTTGAGTGATTTTATAAACTGCCGGTTTTCTATATATTCACATTCAGTAGCTTTATTGCTTGGAGTTGTTGTCATCATGATTGCTTCAAAAGACTTCTTGAATAAACTTTTAATTTAAAATTTACAAAAATATAGAAATTGTTTATAAACAAGTGCAAAATAATTAATGGGGCAAACAACTATGTAAGCAGGGGAATGATGATTTATAAAAATTGAAAAATTTCTGTGTACACGTCAAAATAAATTTTCTGTAAATTATCATAGTAAAATGAATTTTTCAATATTATTAAATATTTCGATACTTGTATCGTTAATTGATCTAATTAACTCAGTAGAATTGACATTTGAATTGCCTGATAATGACAAACAGTGCTACTATCAAGATATAGATAAAAATAAAACGGCAATTCTCGAATATCAAGTGAGTGAAAAAATATATTTTTACTATTTTGCTAAATTTGTGCTGACGATGAGCAATAATTTATAAATTCTTAAGGTAATCACTGGTGGTCAATATGATGTCGATGTGGAACTGTTATCACCAACAAAAGAGATCCTCTATAAGCAAATTAAATCACAATTCGACTCTCATCAGTTTACAGCAGCTGTAAGTTATCTTCTTTTCGCTAAGAAATCAATTATTTAGGTTTTATTCTTTTTTTTTTTTTTAGCAAGCTGGTGTTTATGCAGCATGTTTTAGTAATGAATTTTCAACATTTTCACATAAATTAATTTATATGGATTTTAGCTTATCTGATGCTGAGAATCCTCTTCCGGTAAAATTTAATTTATCTTCTTTTATAAATGATTCATACCTAACTAAAAATTTTACTTTATTAGGGAGTAGATGAGCATGCAACAGTTTTAACACAAATGGAGTCGACAGCTCAAGAAATTCACAAGAGTCTCAATGCAATCTTAGATTTTCAAACACATCATAGATTACGTGAAGCGCAAGGAAGAAAAAGAGCTGAAGATCTCAATGAAAGAGTTCTTTACTTCAGTTTAATTGAAACATCTCTTGTTCTTATTATAGCAATAACAACAGTCATTGTGTTGAGATCTTTCTTTTCTGAAAAGAAACCAAGTCAAATGCATTCAAACATTCGTTATGGACGCATGTAGATAATAGTAAACTTTTCTACATTATGAGTGTGTGCTTGAATTTGATTCCCGAAATAACTATTACTAGTTAATTAGTATATACTTCAAAAGAAAAAAATTTCTGACACCTTCCCATCTATTAAGTACATAACATACTTGTAATGTGTCTTCATTTTTGCTTATCACAACTTCTACTCTTTCATTAATTTAAAATAATAGTATAACACAATGGTTTTGAGTTATTGTAAAAACATGTTCAGTTTATTTTATCTCTTTATATAAAAACATAAGTATAAAATGAAAAGGAAATATGTGAAGAATAATTGATAAAATAAATAAGTAAATGAAATACATTTCTTTATAAATGAGTACATAATACTTTTTTCCTTTTGTTTCGCAAAAAGTATGTCGTGGCATTCTTTTAGAAAAGTACAAGAAGTGCAAAAATGACATAAACTAATGCACATGGATAAGCGATAAGATATCTTTGGTTTGAATCACTTGTCATAAGACAAAATATCCGAGATGATGCTGAAGTGCTTAGAAAAACTGCACATGATGCCAAAATGACTCCAATTTTGTTGTTCAGCGAAAAAAATATACCGATAAAACTAAGCCATACTAATGGCAAAACACTATAGCCCAGTATCGATGCAACGCTCGAAAGCGTTATATAATTTTGAGACTCGTTGACAGTCGTGCACATTAATTGAAGTAAAATGTACATGAGTATCACGGAAATAATTGAAAGTCCATAAACATAGCCGAAGACATCTTTACGAGCGTCTGAGAGGAATAAACAGAATGCCAATGCTAAATAAAAAGCAATTGGTCCTGCAAGATCATTTTCTTTAAATAAATATTCTGCATCATCAGTTATTCCTCCTTTTCCTTTGATTGGATTAAGCACAGCCAATGATTTTTCCATTATACGAGCTGGATATATTTCAAGTTCTTCGAGTAATGGTGGTTCATCTTCAAATTGATTTGTAACTGGATGATCTTTGTAGAAAAATTCATGTCTTGCTGAAGAAGCGCTACTTCGATCCAATGCTGGTGTAAAAATATTTGGTTGATATTGTGTTGGATTTGGTGAAAGATAATCTGAAGGCGAGTAAGCATAATTGCTGTATTGAGAATTATCAAAATTTTGAAAATCTGCAACAATGACGAAATTAAATTAGTAAGCAAATTTTTCAATAATTAAAGCATTTGTTTACCTAAATTCTGTTGATATTCTGCAAAATCATATGCAAACTGTTGTTCATACTCTGCCATTGTATTTTAATTAATTATATTTCATTAAAATCTAGAAATTACTCGAAAATTTACAACTCAATAATAATAGACTTTATTTTTGAATTCGTGTTTATGATTTGCAAAATAAGTTTCGACTTTCATTTTTCCATGGACAACATTTGACCGATAAATTTAAAAAAGTACATAATGTCTTCTAAATATTGTGAAATAAATTAAAAATAATTGTTATGAATATGTATTTGATAAAATAATCAAATCCAGTTTAATTCATTATTTTGTGATAATTTATAAATGCATTTTCGACACACAAAGTGTTCAACAGAAAAGAAAAATTTTTGATTTTAATTATCCGACCTCATCGATTAACCGACGACACTCGAATAAGAGAGAACGAAAAATAGTGATCAAAATCTAAAATTGTTTTTACAGTCTTAAATCATTAGAAAATGTCGTAAAAGCAAGTGAAAAATACGCACAAGTGCTTTCATTATCATTTTAGTTTGTTTCGATGTTGTTAAATGTTAATGGCGAGCAATTGAAATATATTTTATTGAAAATCAAGTGAATCGTCATTTTTATTCTCTTCAATTAATTTTAAGTCATATACCTAATAATAATAAAAGAAAAGTTCTTTTTTGTGTGTTTGTTCAATTTCGAGTCCGCAATTAATTAACGCGAGAGAGGGAGAAAAGCAAATATTAGAGTTTTTGATTAAATAGTGAAACGATCGAAAAGAAAAATAAAGAAATAATGTATCTAATAAGTTGTAAAGTGCCACAGATGAAGATTATTAATTGTTTATATGCAATATATTTGACGTCTACTTTTTTGACCATTGGTGAAGTGCTATGTGTTGAAAGCACAGCCGAAAGCTATAATAATCATATTAAAAAAGTTCCACTCAGTGGTAGTGGATCAGGAGCCACAGTAGCAGCAAGTAATAGCTTACAAAAGCGAAGTTCTTATCAAGTGATTTCCCAAACAATGTCTGAGGCAATAGGAAATAATGAATTCGGAAGTGAGTAAAATTATTTCTCTCTCTCACTAATTTCTCAATTCAATAAATTCATTTGTTTGTTGAAAGTACGAAGATGATGAAAATGAAGAAGAGGAAAAGAATTTTTTGCTAATGCGAAAAGATGACGACGATGATGATCTCGGAGAAGAGATTTTAAATTTTTTTTTGTCGAATAAACACTCTAAATAACACGCTCTTGCTCTTTTTCTCTCTCTTACTGATTGATGCTTAAGTATATCAATTTCAGCTGTAAAATAATTTCATACACACATTAATTGAATAATAAAAACAGGTGGTGGTGTTAATTCTATTTTTCTCTCATGATCATCTTTCGTAGTGGTTTGAGTAATAATAATAATATGAGAAAGTAAACTTGAAATGATCACCACCTTAGACAGATTTTTTAACTGTAGCAGCATGAACTAAGCATGACATTGAAAGTAATAAATATTAATTGCTCTCGAACGGCGACAACAAAAACAAATCATCAAATCACAGACAAGTCGTTATAATGGACTTTAGTTATTGCAATATATCTAGAAAGAGGCATGGAGAGCATTCTTAATTATTTTTAATTTTTTATTAATTGAATGAGATTTTTTTTATTATTGTTGTAGTAGTTTTATGTAGGCATGTACAGATACATGTTCATGTACGAAAAATATGCATTGAAAAAGAAAAGCCGAAAAAATTTTTTGATGACAGATTTTCGTGCTGCTACACCTTCAATAACAGCAACCGTTATTATATACTAATTAATTAGTCAATAAAGAGAGATTTCTGATTGCGCGTCATAAATGAGCAATACCTGCTGCTTGTGTTTATTTAACTTTTTAAGAAAAAAAATAATTTGTGACTTCATATTGTCTAAGTAAATATTAAATTCTTTTCCTCACATCACATGTTTTTCATTTATTTAGTGTTGATGAATATTTTTTCAACATTAACAAATTTAACGGATATTATAAGAGATTTTTGTTACTTTATCTTTAAAAAAAAATTCAATCAATGATAGCGTGAAAAGACATGCAATGAACTTGAAATTTTCAACTCTTTTACACATTACGAAATTTATATTTTCCCATTAAATGTCTTTTTAATGTGAATTTACTCAATTTTATTGGTTTTTTCGTCGGCAAGCAAGTAAACGAGTAAACTAGAAGAGAATAGTGGGAGATTATAAAAAAACATGTGTATTTGAAATATTTTTGTGTAAATTTCGTCGTTTTTTGATGTTTTTCCTTTCCTCTCTCTCTCTATTATTGCTTTAATTGTTACGAAATTAGCTTTTTTGGCAAACTAATGAAAAAGAATGAACACATACAAAAATGAAGTTGAAAAAATTAAATCATGATGAATTTTATAAAATTTCCTCGGAAAAACTTTTTGGAAATTCATTTTCTTTTTTCTCTCTTAACTGGTTACTTGCTTCCTATAACGGAAATAAATAGCAAGGTGCATGTTTTATAAAAGCTGTATTTGAAGGGCAATCAATTTGTGTAATAGTCGTAGTCACGTGGGAAATGTGCATTCAAGTGCATTTCGCACTTTCTAATTAAGGCAAATAACGAACAATGCGTTTTCCAAATTAGAAATATAAAATTCTAAAAAATTCTAAACGGAACAAAATCTTGTTGTTTTTCAATAATTGTTTACATACTTTATCTTGATCATAAAAGTAAGCGGTTGAAAGAAAGACTATTCAAATAATGGCACGCTTCTTTATCTCATTCATTGTTTAACAGATGCAAATATTTATGTATATTCGTTATTTATCACAGAACTTAAAGCCGTTATATTGCCACTATTTTGTATCATGTTCCGTTTATCTGTAATAATAATATTACTCACGATTTACAACGTAATGCATGTCTAGAAAAGAAAAATAATAGAAACATCTCACGTGTACTTTCATATATGATATTAAAGTCGCTACATTATAATTTGATTCTTTATTAAAATATAATTTCATTTTTCTTATGACATTTTTTGATCCTTCGATGTTATTTAATAATTGTCAAATTTGTCACTCAATAATGAACAAAATCAAGTGTTATTTAGTAATAATTAAATGTGTATTGTTAAATGCATTATAAAATCTTTGAATGGAAGTTAAGACTTTTTCTTTTGAGAATAGTTTATTATTAATTATAGACAGTCAACTAAGTTTTGTTTAAATCTTCATCTTTTCTCTAATATCCGAGTCATTTTCTAAAATGTATCATTATTATTATTATTATTGAGCTTTCATTCGTTATTATCATATCAATTTTCGTAGGTATTATTTTCTCGTTCGCTTACGATATACATAAATTTTCTTCGCTCTAATTCAAATTGACAAAAAAATCATCTTAATTACAACACTTGAAAATCCACACATATTTTATCACTTGAAATACTTTCACATTTTCATCTCTTTTCTTATAAGTAAGTTAGTAATAAGTCAGATAAGTGTGAGAAACAGTGAAGAAAATGAAGAAAAACAATTTGTAGTAGTACATGACTCATCATTTAAAATGTGTGTTTCTTAAAGAAAAATAAAATGCAAAAAACTGATTAGAGTTTTCTTCTTGCTCTTCTTTATAAGGTGTTTGATGTTGATAATTGTATAAATATTGTATATGTTTTCATCGCAATGCGCCTCGTTAATGTGATTGTTATAAGAATTTATCTTATGCGGTCAAAAGTGCTTTGATCTCTGCCTTCTCTGCTGAGTCATAATAGCTTGTTCCGTCTGGTGCATGACCATTCTTTGATGCGCCCTAAAATGAGCATAAATAAATTAATAATTGAAGCGTGCAATCTCTCAATGAACTCTCTTACATTGTTGAGCAATATTTTAACACAATTTGTATGACCTTCCCAAATAGCAGCCAAAAGTGCTGATATTCCATGCTTATCTAATTTCTAAAAGTATTTTACTCATCAATTAAGCTGCAAATTGAGTTTTAATTGATCAACTTACATTTACATCGGCTCCTTTTGAGATCAAATAACTGATTACTTCACTCTGCCCATAATCAGCAGCATAATGCAAAAGAGTACGTCCATTAATGTCCTGATTTACGGGAAATTTCTAAAATATAGAGAAATAGAGATAAAAGATGTTTAGATTGATCTGGAGTCGATAATTGTATGAGTCAAGGTCAAAACAAAATATAGAGAAATTTAATTATATTACATTACCTGTGACTCAAAGGCAGCAACAAATTCATCAAGTTGGCCATTTTGCACCTAAATTAATTCACAAGAAATTACATTTATCAAGTTAAATGTTGATTTCATAAAATTTCACTTAGTGAAAATTTTTTTACGAAATCTCTTACCGTCCAAATTAAATTTTCCGTCATTTTTCTAAGTGAGTTTCTCTAAAATCTTAAATGCAACTGCTTTCTTTGGCACGAACGTATGTGGAATGATTGGATTGCAATTAGGAAAAACTGTTATGTCGGATAATTACAGCAAAAGAAATGGATATAAAAGAGATGATTTTTATTTTTCTCCTCTTACTCACTTTTTTTGTATGTGTAATAGTAATTATAGCTGAATAAATTGCTGAATTCACTAATACAAACAAACATTTTTTTAATTCAATTTTCAACGAACATTTGAAAATAAATTTTTCTCTCCCTCATCATATAGCGTAAAATTAAATTGAAATTAACATTTAATGAATGATTATTCTTTTACAGGCGCAGCTTCCGGTTCGTGTGACACAGAGAGTTTAGATTGTTCAAGTGACAACGATTATTTGGGATTAGAAGCAATTCGATCACTACATAGGCAACTTGACGATGATGATAATGGTGACATAGACTTGTCAGAGTCAGATGATGTATGTTTCTTGATAACTTATCAAAAATTTTATTACTAATTAATTTTTTCATTACAGTTTTTGCGAGAAGAATTAAAATATGAAGGGGGATATGAAAAACGTCATCGAGCGTTTCATTTTAATGACGATATGCATATTTCAGTTAAAGAATTGTGGGAAGCTTGGTTGAAAAGTGAAGTTCACAATTGGACACTTGATCAGACTTGCGAGTGGCTGATACAAAGTGTTCAACTTCCACAATATGTCAATTTATTCAAAAAACACAAAATCGATGGAAAAGTTCTTCCAAGACTCGCTGTTAACAATCTTCATTTTGTTAGCAATATTTTGGGCATCAAAGATCCCATTCATAAGCAAAAAATTGCTCTTAAAGCAATGGATGCTGTCTTATTTGGGCCACCAAGAGGTAAACTAAATTTTATTTTTTTATTTACAAACTAAAGTTGAAATTTTCTTTAGAAACGGGAACAAGATGGAAAGATATTGTATTAGTGACACTTTTATTAACTGCAATTATTGGCAGTTGGTATGCTTATCAACAAAATAAAAATGCTAAAGGTCATTTGAAGAGAATGGCTAGAGATATGGAGCAATTGCATAAAGCTGAAAAAGAACTTTCAAAAATGCAGGCAGAACTAGAACGTGCTCGTATCGAACAAGAGAATGTCGGAAAAGAAAAAATGGATCTTGAAAGACGATTAAAAGAAGCACCAATCAAAAATTCAAGTTCAGAAATGGAATTGCAACAACTAAAACAAGAAATTGAACTTTTAAGAAATGAATTATCGAAAGCTGAAGTTGAACTTTTTGACCATCATTGGACACCACCACAGGGACTACAGCATTGGCTGCAACTAACATATGAACTCGAAACGAAGAATCATCAAAAGAAAAGAATTGCAGCTGAAAGTCAACTGCTGCAAGCACGTGAAGCGTGTGAGAAACTCAGAAAGAAAAGATCAAGTTTTGTCGGAGCTTTCGTGTCAACACATGGAAAAAGGTAAGATTCGAAAATTTTCTAGAATTTCTTAAAAATCACATTTTTATTTCTTTTGACAGTATTGACGATGTCGACAGAACAATAGTTGAAGCACGTAATGCACTAAGCGAAGTTACAAATGAACTTCAAGAACGACTTCATCGTTGGAAACAAATTGAAACTATATTAGGATGTAACATAGTCAATAATAATGGAATTGCATATTTAGAAAATATGCTTTATCGATCAAATGGAACATCAAGTAAATCGTCAAGAGGTAAAGATTCTAATTTTAAATGGTTGAAATAAGAAGAAAATATATTTGACGAAGGAAAAAATTTGTTTTTGATTTCTTTCTACAATTGTCAACATTTTGGCTTTTATTATGCATTCAGAACAATTCTTTAGTAAGAAATTAAAGTAATCTAAGTAGTATAAGTGCTGCAAAATTTGTTTAAATTTGATTTTTGTGAAAATTTGTTTACAAAAAATGACGAAAAAATGAAATTTCTAAAACATTTCGTCAAATTTATTTTCCCCTTTCGTTGAAATTATATTTAAATTTTAAAAAACCGTTAAATTAGAATACTTTTGATAATCAATTAATTCTTTTTTATTCTTCTACAGGACGCATATCAAGCAGTCAAGATGATCTAGATGATGAATCAATTCAAGGTAAGATTCAGTTTGATAACTTTTCAGTGTTCTCCTCGGAATGAAGTTCAGAATTGAAGAAAAGTTTTATCAATGAGTTATCAATGTTTATGTCTCACGACATTAAAGCTGTTTTAAATTGACATGTACATTGTTTATTAATTAATACAAATCCCACTTTTTTCTGTATCGTTTGTCCTTCAGAAAACTTAATTCTTTGATACTTAAAAATTGAAGTATGAGGATAAGAAATGTAGTCCAAAATAAAAAAGTTACTTAATTTAAGTGAAATGATCAATTAGAAACCTTAAAAATATAAGACATAAAAGAGAAAATATTGTGAAGAAAAAAAAATTATTAATGGAATGAACGTTTACAAAAATTTAATAAAGAAATTTTCCTTATTTTTTTTTCCTCCTATCTTAACATTTTGACTAATCGAGCGCTGAAAAAATTATAATTTTTTCTTTATATCAGATGATTGCGCTTGAAACAGTGAATGCATGTGTGTTCATATAAACATCCTCACGATAATTACCACACGTGAGCAAATCAAAACTTTTTTTTTTCTTAAACATAATAATTTTATTTAAGGCACTAACTTACATACATACACTGCAATGCTTTAATTTTTTCTTTTTGAAAACACTTTTAGTTATAGTTAGTTTAACATTAGATAAAGATGCATTTATTAAAATGGATTCAAACCAACACGAAATTTTTGGTTAAATCCATCCATTAGCTCCAAATAAAGTATCTTGACTATTCTTTCTTTCTTTTTTATAAATCATCGTGTAGTTAATTTTATAAATAAAAAAAATGAGTATTTAGTAGGGTTCGGTATTATGCATATGAGAAGAAGAAGAAGAAGAAGTAAATTATGCGTATAATTCTTCTTCTTATCTGCATAATGTCAAATCCTAGTATTTAGCAAATCTTTTGAAGCTTTCTCACTTTTCATAAAAAAAATTAATAAAACATATACATGTAGAGCAATTAAATCATGCAATTTAGTTTTTTTTTAATTAAAAATCAATTTATTATTATAATTTCAACGTTCGATTAGTCTCGTGACCTTAATGTTAATTTTCTTGCTCAGAGTTGTTACATAAACGGTCTATGCTTATGTTTCTATATAGATTTGATCTGTATAGACATAGATGTCTATGAATAACAACTCTGCACTTGCTCTTGGGCACAATACATATTTATAGACAAATAAAATGAACTTTTATTGATGGAAATTCTTGTAAACGTTTAACTTGCAAATAAAATTATTGTAAACACAGAATCTTATGCGTACTTGAAAATGACATATTTAAAAACAAAATGAACTTAATTTATACTTTTTTGTGATTACTTTTTACAAATGAAGAAATTTTGTTTAATGTCTTATCACAAACACACAATTTACTTACAAAGCGATATTTTTATCATATTTAAAATATTGAGTTGTCACAAAAAATAAAATTTATCTTTTTTTATCCAGAAAAACAAAAGTTATTATAATTTATAGATTCATAAAGGATTCATCGTCTTCATTGCATGATTTAGTTGCTAATTATTAGAATTCGATACTTGCATGTATATTTGACTAATAAGTGCAAGTTGACTTACACAAAAATGTCTCAAATTCATTTAAAATTTATTTGATTTAGTTAATATTTGGTAAATTTAAGCATCATTGCCAAATTTTAATTAAAATAAGTAAAATATGAATAATTTAGAGACAATTTTCTGCAACTTGAACAAAAACCAGTCAAGTATGCATGCAAGTGCTAAATTCCACTTATTATTAAATTTTTTTATGGAAATTTGTTAAAGTTTCAAATTTTTTGTGTTAATTATTGTTTATTTATTGGTGAGTATTTTTATTTTTATAATTTCAATTCTTCTGTGATACTTGGAGCTTTGCATCGACAATTATAATAATTCTTAGACCTTTTTTTGTCGTGTTCACTAAAAAAAGTAAACATCAATAATAGGCTGAGTAATAATTTAATGATTTCTTCAAGGCTTTCTCACCGATGTCAAATATCTTCAACGAGATTCTTCTAGTGATGACGACGATCGTGAATCTGTTACATTTATTGTCGGCTCATCTTCATTTGATGAACCAGCAACACCTCAACATACAAGCTCATATTTGCCTTCATCCGTTACTCAGACTTCTCTCATTTCTGCCCCATCAAATTCACTCGTTCCAATAACTACATCTGTGAACACGATAAATGTATTCAGACAAACATTATCTAATACACCATTCCCTTTGCTAGTGCATCAGGGTAATTCTTTTGAGAGGTAATGACAAATAAATGAGATTCACGAGTCATAAAATTTTCATACTAATTGCATAAAACTTAATGATTTAGTACTAGCACATCGAATGAAGAAACACGCTCAAATATCTCGTCGAGTTCAGATCGAGCCATTCTTCCACCACCACCACAACCGCCTCGTGTTAAAAAACAAACTTCGCTGCCACCAATTTCATTGCAAACAAACAAAGCTCCAATGCCTCCCCCGCGAAAGAATTATCCAAGTCAGAAGTAAGTTATTTTTTATTATTTATTTTTATTTTTAGCTATATTTTGATTTTATTCATTACAAAACTTTCATTCATTCTTTAAAAAGAAATAATAGAATATTTGAAAAAAATCGTGTTGGGTTCAATAGAAATAAATTCCGTTAAATTTTTTAAAATTTGAATTTTCAAAAAGCAACGCTTTAATGAAAAATTACAGTTAAAAAATTTAGGTTTAAAATTTAAAATTGAGACAATTCCTTTAAATAAGAATTAATTAACACCTTCTTTGCTCGATTATAAGAGTCGACTTTATATTCGAACAAGCCCAATTTTTAAAATTCATTGTATTTTTTTCCCAATTAAATCAAAACAAAATTGAGCAAAAAGAATCTTAGATTCTAATATCAGAACTGGTTCTTTTATTTGGAGAAAGAAGGTAATGAATTTTTCTCTTTTAAAAATCTTTTGTGTTTTTTAATTGATTTGAAATAAAATTTCAATTTTAAATATCGGTAATTAAAAATTTAAAATGACGGTTAAATTCAAATTTGAGATCATAACGGTTCTTTTAGACTTTTTTGGAATTAAACAATTAAAGATTTTAATCATTGTGTGGTAGTATATTATTATAATTTGTAAGGAAGTCAGCTTTTTATTTTATAAAGCTAAAATATTCTATTATTTTTTTAATTCTTTTTATTATATCGCTGACATATGAAACTATTCTTTACAGACAAAAGCGCTAAACAAAAATTTCTTAAATGCAATAAAAAAAACATGTGTTCCGCGTTCTTGATAGTATATTGTAGTATTTTACACGTAAATGAGTGGTACAAAAGATTATATTTTTCTGTAAGAATAAAAAAATTCAAAACATTTAATTTGCACTCCCTCGGATTCATGTTAGACAGCATGCATTTAGTTCATGATGAAATCCAAAACAGCATGCTCTTCCAATCAAGCAATATCGCTCACCTGTAGTCAATTTTACTTTCTCCTCCTCCTCATTAAATGTTTGCGACATTTGAACTTGGGGAAAATGTCAGTAGATTAACTAACAAAAGTTTTTACTTGCAATCACTTTCACTAAAACTTAATCAAAATAAGAAATTATAAGAAGAAAATCTCTCTTAAAATCTTATTTATTCACAGCATCATCCTCTATAACCCCCAATCAAGCTACTTGGAGTCCATTGGATCCACTTTTCCTTCAACAGCGACTCTCATTGACACAACAAACAAATACAATTCAATCACCGATAATAAATTATCTACGATCAATGATGACAACCAATCAACCGCCTCATCATCGTCTGATAGAACCGACGATGCAAGTAAAAAACACAAACGAAGACTCTTCCCATTTGGAAGCAAAAAATCGAGTAAAAGCAAAACTAAGTCGAACTCATGAAAGCTCCAAAAGTCTCACCGACGAACATGTTTGCAGTGAAGAGTTTGCTGAACATAAGTATTTTAGTAATAGCTTGAATTGTTTAAACACAAAAGATTTCTAGCTCAAAACATATTATTATTTTAATAATCACGACATATTTGAATTTTTTCCTTTGTTACTTATTTATTAGCAAATTTCTTCGATTTTGGCACTTTTTGTTCATCAACTCTTGATTTTGTTAGGATTAAAGTAATTATTCTAAGTTGCAAAGTTTTTATTAAAAAGATTTGAGCGAAAGAAATTTGACAAAATTTGTTTGTTTACATTTACGCCATAATGTAAACAAAGAATTTTAAAAATGTATAGAAATTTATTGGTACACAGAAAGACTATTGCAGAGTTGTTAAATTACTGGTCCGTAGCCAGTAGACAAAAACTGCTGTAGCCAAATGGCTGTTGTAACCACTGGCTACAGTATTCATTTGTCTACTAAAGCCAAAATTTATTTTTCAAAAAGTAGCCAAAAGCTACAAAGTAAATTCTACTTTTACAACTCTGGACCATTTTTCTAATGCTAAATTGTAGTTCATTTTATGACAAATCGAATGGTATATAAATCTTCTCGATTGGTAATAAAGTTTTAGAGAAATGGTCAATTTAATAAGAGTCAAGTGATATTTACAACCAGAGTCCGAAGTCGACTAAAAATTTATATGCTAAATCGACTAAATTTAATCGATTTAAATACAAATTTTCAGTCGACTTCGGGCTCTGTTTTCAACCATAATTATGTTCACTCATTAATATCAAATTACAACAGAAGTTTAAAATCTATTTTCGGTTTTTAGAAATACTTAAAAGATACTTAATTTACAGTATATAAAAGAATTTCTATCAATGTAAAACAATAGAGAAAATCACTGTTAAAATTTCGGTCAAAAGAATCAAGAAATTATAAAATATTTCAATTCTATATGAAAACGAAAAGTCAATTGAACAAAACTATGCTCAGGGTTGGAAACTAGATTTTCCTGTGACAACAGATTCTGTCAAAATCTGTAACAGATTTTTGTTTTTCCAACCCTGAATATGCCTAAAATATAAATACATTTATACGCATTTTGCTATTAAAAGCTTTTCTTTAGTTTTTGAGAACAAATCAGTTAAAGTTGATGTACAAAAAAGTGTCAAATTCGAGGAAACTTGTCAATACAAATGCGAATTTTTCTCTTAATTTCTTCATTAAGTAAAGAATTTTATTAACAAATTAGAAAGACAAAAAACAATTATTTGACAAATTGCAAACAAAAAAAAA